>CM069857.1:16302970-16380470 GCA_036172795.1 Pelodytes ibericus
CTTGAACGAACATGTGAGCAGATCTAGATTTCTTAGAAGAAAAAAAAAAAATCACTCCTGTGCTCCAAACATGCAGAGCTATTACTGGAAACACAGCATTTTATTTTAAACATGGTCCCATGGGAGTCGTGCTCAATTTGAATAAGAATGAGTCAGGTTCGGAGTTTCGAGACATTACTAAGTGTGCTGCTACGGAGGGTTTACAAGCATTGTACACAAAACGAGAATCACGCTAAAGGTCAGACGCTGGAAGACAGAACATGTGACTCTCTACAAATCGGTAGAAGAACAAATATTTCTTCCCTTCTGCAAACTGACTGGCAGAGCAGAACAGGAAGTTTGGGGCTGAACAATACACGATTATGGATGAGGGAAGGAGGGAGGGAAAAGCAAACAGCAGCAGTGATTGAAGTTCTTCGCATGTTTTACGACCCATTCATCACCAAACACACAATGAGCGTAACCCTACCACAGAGCTTAACAAACCCCAGGAGTCAGGTAGCCATGGCTGCTGCTAGAATCCCTACTGCTAGCTCCTAACTTTTGATTGTTTTACACAGAACTGTATGTATAAAGTGGAAATAGAGGCAAAAAGGTGATTGTTGAGAGCCTTATTCACATTTGCCTACCCAGAATCCCCTACAGTGGTGGGAGCACTGCAAGTTTGGGATTTGTGGGAAAAGCAATTCAGTTGTATCTGTAGAGGTGTTCAAGAATGTGTCTGCTACCTCCTGAGTTAAGTGGTGGGGTTTTCCCCACTCACATTTACCCCCACCAAAAAAAAACAAAAAAAAAAAAAAACAACACTTTGTTGCATAGTATGGAAACAACATTTTCCCAGAAAGAACAAGGCTGACTCCATAATTGGTCTGTATGGTTTTTTTTTTAAAGTATATTATATATAAAATATATACACATATTTACCAAGCCCTGTACTAGAAAGTTAAAGGTGATGAGGAGCACCGCTTATTCTATCACTACCCCATGTATGAAAATGGATGTTATTTAGTCCCAATCACGATTACAAATCCTCAGAGGTAAACTTGTATCAAATGACAACTGTAGCAAAAAAATACGTTTTGTTTAAATGAATGCATCAAGTGTAGGCATTTTATATAGAAATGCTTTAATGAAAGCATATAAATAAAAGTACCTTATTGAGCCATCTTTACCCCATATAGCTCCTCCAGGAGGCAGACATGTTGTTTAGAATCTTGGGTCAGATCTTTGTTCATCGGAACCAAGGTGAGCGAAGATCTGACCCAAGATTCTAACCAACATGTCTGCCCCCTGAGAGGACTATATGGAGTAAAGATTGTAACCAACATGTCTGCCCCCTGAGAGCACTATATGGAGTAAAGATTGTAACCAACATGTCTGCCCCCTGAGAGAACTATATGGAGTAAAGATTGTAACCAACATGTCTGCCCCCTGAGAGAACTATATGGAGTAAAGATTGTAACCAACATGTCTGCCCCCTGAGAGCACTATATGGAGTAAAGATTGTAACCAACATGTCTGCCCCCTGAGAGAACTATATGGAGTAAAGATTGTAACCAACATGTCTGCCCCCTGAGAGAACTATATGGAGTAAAGATTGTAACCAACATGTCTGCCCCCTGAGAGAACTATATTGAGTATAGATTCTAACCAACATGTCTGCCTCCTGAGAGAACAATATGGAGTAAAGATTCTAAACAACATGTCTGGCCCCTGAGAGAACTATATGGAGTAAAGATTCTAACCAACATGTCTGCCCCCTGAGAGAACGATATGGAGTAAAGATTGTAACCAACATGTCTGCCCCCTGAGAGAACGATATGGAGTAAAGATTGTAACCAACATGTCTGCCCCCTGAGAGCACTATATGGAGTAAAGATTGTAACCAACATGTCTGCCCCCTGAGAGCACTATATGGAGTAAAGATTGTAACCAACATGTCTGCCCCCTGAGAGAACTATATGGAGTAAAGATTGTAACCAACATGTCTGGCCCCTGAGAGAACGATATGGAGTAAAGATTGTAACCAACATGTCTGGCCCCTGAGAGAACGATATGGAGTAAAGATTGTAACCAACATGTCTGGCCCCTGAGAGAACGATATGGAGTAAAGATTGTAACCAACATGTCTGGCCCCTGAGAGAACGATATGGAGTAAAGATTGTAACCAACATGTCTGGCCCCTGAGAGAACGATATGGAGTAAAGATTGTAACCAACATGTCTGGCCCCTGAGAGAACGATATGGAGTAAAGATTGTAACCAACATGTCTGGCCCCTGAGAGAACGATATGGAGTAAAGATTGTAACCAACATGTCTGGCCCCTGAGAGAGCTATATGGAGTAAAGATTCTAACCAACATGTCTGCCCCCCTCAGAGAACTATATGGAGTAAAGATTCTAACCAACATGTCTGCCCCCCTCAGAGAACTATATGGAGTAAAGATTCTAACCAACATGTCTGCCCCCTGAGAGAACGATATGGAGTAAAGATTCTAACCAACATGTCTGCCCCCTGAGAGAACGATATGGAGTAAAGATTCTAACCAACATGTCTGCCCCCTGAGAGAACTATATGGAGTAAAGACGGCTCAATAAGGCAGTTTATTTAAATTCTTTCATTAAAGATTTTCTTTATAAATCATCTACACTTGATACAATCCTACAATTAGCACTTTGATATTCAAGTTTTCAAAGCAACATGAAGCAACTAACAACCGTTCGCTCCCAAGTAACCAAAAAGGTTGGTGCCCAAATTACATGAGCACTGAACACAGAATATGCAAATTCAGTCAGTCAAGGGACAACCGTTTAAAGGGACACTACATAAGACGTAACGATTACCTGCGCATTTAAAATAAACACATAAATCATATGCCTTTTTTTAAATGGTTGAATTAATTGCATATAAAAAGGAAAAGTAAAATTAGGTTTTTTTATCTCCAGACTCTCCAGATTTTGTAATTATTTCCCATAATGCCACATCATCCAAAAACTTCCAACCAATCTCACTATACAACAGTTGCCAAAGCCTACATGATGATACACCCCTGCTCTCTTACTGGCTTCTGTGTATCATAGTGGGCAGGACTAGGTGGCTGTGTACAACACAAAGAGAGGAGATTGTCCTGATCAAACAGGATCATAACTCCGCCCCCTTGTGATGTAATAGTTACATTACCCTCCCATTAAAATTGTGAAAGAAGGGGGCCAGGGAGACATTTAAACCTGAGAGGGGGCTTGTTTTTCCCCCCACTTTACTGTTTTTCAAATCTGCTTTAGAATACAAATAAGATTGTATAAAGATAGGCTTTAGGTGAACACTCACATTTGTATAACTTCCCCTTAGTAACCTTTTACTTGAATGTGTATGATTAGATATGTATATTGAAAACACATGGAAGCTATATAAATAAGGCTAATAATATACTATTCAAAGACCACATATTGATGGCTATTAAATTGTCCGGTTAGAGAATTGCTGGCATCAGATATTGTTGTGAAGAGAATTCACATCTCAGCAGCATTTAGAAATGTGAATACCTTGCACTGGGTCCCGTCTGTCTCAGTAATAGATTCTGTCCAACACTTTCTGTCTCCATGGGATGGAAATGTAATAAAAAGCTGTCACTCTCCTGAGAGCAGGGATCATGTCAGCAGGTCATCTTCCCATTCCTCTCATATGCACTGATTGTCATCAGTCTACATATTATTAAAAATACACTAATAAAACCCATAAAAGGGTTAAGTGCAGCTATAGACAGGCCTACTGAACAGTATGAGAAAGCACACTTACTACCAGCCAGGCACATCAATCTAAATGATGTATTATGTAAAGGAAGTCTCAACCTAAACACTGCTTAAACCCTCAATACAGGGAATCAAAAGTCAAAACAAATGATCTATACATTGTGTTTGCAAAATTGCATAAAATAAGAGAAATACAGGTTTTAAAAAATGTTAGTGTTGTCCCCTGCTTATGACATCACCTTGTGACTTATATGCAAATTATCTGCTTTTCTGCTTGGGAAATGTATAATTTGCAAATCAAGCCACAAGGTGATGTCATAAACAGGGGACAAAACAGACATTTTTTCAACTGTTTTTCTCTTATTCTATGCATTTACGGCAATTCTGCTAACAGTGTATAGATCATTTTGGCAGTGTCTATATTCACAATATGAGCAATGTTTAGATTGACAGTGTCCCTTTAAGGCATGGGTTGTCAACCTGGTCCCTACCGCCCACTAGTGGGCGTTTTGGGATTCCAGGTGGGCGGTAGGGACTTGAGGTAAAAACCTCCTTTTAAACGAGCGAGTGGGAGCGCACGTGAGCGCACACATCAAGAAACCAACGTGCGCGAGAATGAGAGTAGGATTTTCGGAAGTTAAAACCTTCTTCTTGAGAGAGTGGGCGGGCGGTGCATGCGGGCGCGAGCGCACACATCAATCAACCTCCTTTTGTGCGAGAAGGGGACGGGGGGAGCGAGCGCACGCAAACACGTGGGAAGAGGAAGGGGAGGAGTGGAAACTGATAGCAGGGACAGGCAGAAGCAGGCAGAAACGGAGCAGAGCAGTTTCAAAAGAAAAGTTATAGGCAGGAGAAAGAGAATTGTTTGCTAATAATAATAAGTGGGCTAACTAGTTCAGCCTTACTTTTGTCGCTCAGGAAGGTAAAAGAAAGGAGATAAAAAGGAAAAGATTAAAAAAAAAAAAAAAATAGAGAAAAGGGGATAAAATAAAGGAGGAGAGTAAGCAGTGTTTAGTCTGGCTCATAAATTAAGTTTTGTTATCTTATAAAATAAAAGAAAAAAATAAGTAAGGGAAGGAGAAAATAAAAAAATAGGAAAAAGAGATATATAGTTAATATAGTGATATACTATAAGGAAGGTAAAGAAGCAGGCAGGAAAAGGAATTTCTTTTGATGGTGACATTAATAAAAATTGGCACCTAATACAACATTGTTTTTGGTGTTAGTAATAAAAGGGAAAAGAGGAGGGAAAAAAGCACTGTGTGGAGTGCAGATCAAAACGTAAAAAAAAAAATTAAGAAATAAAAAGATAAATGTACGTACATTTATTTTTTTTAAAACACCCTCCTTTCTAAAAAATATTCCGCGCTTGCGCGAAAACTGGTGGGCGGTAAGGACATTTTTCCATCAAGAAAGATGCATTAGTGGGCGGTAGGTAGAAAAAGGTTGACTACCACTGCTTTAAGGTATATTTCTACACGTGGGGCTGTAAGGGTCTGCCCATCCTTTAGAGGCCATAAACAGTGCGAAATCACGGAATGTTTACACAAAATCTAACCAATTCCTTAAAACCCACAGAATCTCCTCCTTGCCAAATTAAAGGGGCCATGATCCAAGGAGGAGCAGGGGTATTCAGTGAACAGGCCGAGTGCACAATCATGCTGGTGTACCTATAAAACACGGTGTATTAAAAGAGACCGTTATCTAAACATTTTTAGCACAGTGAATGTAGAGAATATATACACATTGTTTTAACAGAATTATCCCCTTCACGTCAAAGGATGTGCCAGGAGCATCATGGGAGAATGTCCCATTAGTGGCAATGGACGTGTCAGGCACACCTCTGTAGCTCCCAACACAGTAGGTCCGCTGGCATACCACAATCAGGCTATAACTGACCTGGCCGTGCGTCTCAGGACTGAGGCATTCCAGCAATGTCCGCAGGTTTTCAAAGAATTATTCTTTTTATATAGAGATAAGGTATTTCTAAATTCAGATATATACTTGAATCTATTTAGCCTTTTGTTTTTACCTCGTTAGTTTTTGTAGATATGCAAAATATTTTTCAAGTAATTAAAGATAAACACAAAAACAGCAGACATGTTAATCATTAGTTTTAAATGCCACTATCTGACTTGTGTCATGAAAAGCAACCCTCTACTATGGTGGTCTAAAGATCTAACCCACTCTTTGCCATGTCATCAGGCAAGCATGGGAAAATGGAATATGCAGTCCAACAGCAGTAAGTACACAGCTCAGTACAAATACTGGAGTAAACATTAGAATAAGTGCATATATTTCACAGTTATTGTATGTATTTCACAAAGTTAATAGATAAAAATTCTATTTACATCAAATTATTTGTGGCTATTTAGACCTAACCACAGCAGTTGCTCCAGGAAATTCCCCTTTAAATCCTCAGATCTAATGTCTGAAGTTACAAACAATAACCAGCTTGTTGCGTTCCACATTCCTACTAGAATTTCTCAAAACCTACATTATATTTAGATTACTGAAGTGTTTGTGACCCTCCAAAAACCCAAGCTTCCATTTACATAGTAAAAGGTGGAATATATTTAGAATGTGAGTGCAAAAATATTATAAAACAAAAAACACATAAGTCAGAAATTGATAACCACATGAGGCACACCTTACACCCCCCCCCCTCCCCCAAAAAGGAGGTATCTTCTCCACTTTAAAATGTAATCATGCCTCTCAATGTACCTCGAATTAAGTAAATATCTGACCAAATTCTTTTTTAGAGTAGGCAGGTAAGCAGGATCCAGGACAGATATGGAAAAGTTTTCATATTCATGAACAGAGTCGGTCTGACAGACTAGAACTTGATCAGTAAGGTATATTCAAACTGTCAGTAAAACAATTAAGTTATGTTTGAATCAAGTAGTTGTTGTAAATAGAAATGCTTTAATGAAAGAATCCAAATAAAGTATCTTCGCTCTCCTTGTTCCGCATTGTTCTATCAGGGGGTGGACATGTTTAGAATGTTGGGTCAGATGAAGGATGATCAAATCCAAGATTCTAAATATGTCCGCCCTGTGAGGTAGAGTGGTCAATAATGTATTGTATTGGTAAGTTTTCATTAATACATTTGATCCAATATTTCAATTAAATACAACTTAATTTTTTTTTTTTAGGCAATTGTTTGTCAAATAGAGGTGACACCAAGAGGCCACATCCACTAACAGACTTAAGTAAATTGCTACATGGTTTCACACAACTATTTCTCTCAGCAACACAACTGTGATTTAACTGGTGGGTCCTGACCCAAAAGTGGGTCACGAGCTGGTGTGGAGTGGGTCCCGGACCTGTGCTTCAGCTTCATCAAAAAGTCTAATTTTTGATTGATGGGAGGAATGATGATGATCCTGCGACGCAATCTGCGTTCACCATCTGAAGCCGAGAAGCTCCCCAAGTAACTGATGGAGTTTGATAGTGCCCTTGATATCTCTTCCAGTAATCCCTCAAGGATTTTGAAGCAGCCGAGATGGCACCAATTACTTTAGGGATACAATTTCAAAATTAGCCTGATATAGGTCAATGGAAGTTTGAACTTGATGTGGTAGATACATGGCAGTGAGTAATGTACATATCTTTGTGAGATTGACTCATTTATGGTCCACCTGAAGACAAATAAAGTTATTCAGATAATTGGGCAAACTAGATGGATTGAAGGGTTCTTATCTCCCGACACAAATTCTATGTTTCTACGGACATTAAACACAGTCTCAGATTTGCTTTTTCTACCATCAACCCAGACATTTCTCAGGAGCAAAGAAGCTCCTCTGGCTTTCCTATTCGTTTTAGTCTTGTATGTTTCAATGGATTTTTATTTTATTGGGGTTTTTAGCTCAATAGTGCATTTTTACTTGCACTGCAATTTCTGCACAATTCATTTAAGGTTTGTTTAAAAAAAAATGTTGTGGCATAAGTAATAAATGTTTTGAAAATTAAATTATTTTTAGGTTGTGACCTAAAAGGACAAATGTGGGTCCTGGGGTTATACTGGATGAGAACCAATGGTCTACACACATTTCTGCACACAGTTTAGACATACTACGGGTCTGAAGGATGGGCTTAATGCACATTGCCCGTGTTAACCATTTAAATTAATTAGTGTGCGTGCCCACCCTGCAAAAATCAAGCATTCATAGAGTTGAAACGACTGGCAAAAGGGAGCATTTTTCCAAATCAGCCATAGCGTCCGCCATTCTTGTGGTCGTACATACATGGATTTATGTATTTAGAGCAATTATGGGGCATGGATCTAAGAAGTATAGCAGTCACCATGGAAACCAATGCTCCACTTTTAGAACTTTGATTCAGAATTACTTATCATACACAGTAAGTACAAGCGGTGAGATTTAAATGGCTACCGAGGAGAGTTGACTTTCAAAACATACATACATGTACACACATGGATTTGGAAAAAGGTGAGCGCAGGTAAGACAGAAGGGGTGAAAGTTTAGATTTTCTTTGACAACTGCAGAAAACCTGACCGGTGGAAACATCCAGCCCAAGTGAGAGAAAGCAGAGCACGCAGGGGTAACTTACCCTTCATAGGGTGTGTGGGTGTCCGTACATACCAGCGGGAGACTAGTTTTTGTGTTTCAAGTATGCCTTTTCTATATAATGCTGTAGAAACAGAGGAAAATGTGAGCATGAATTTGTATTGTTTGGTAGGACATAGACTGGTAATCTCCCACACACCCCTGAAAGATCAGATTAACCAGCATAGTATAAAAGATTAAGCACCATGTCTTGGAGAACTTACAGGCTCAACAGTTTGGTTAATTATCACGTGTGCTGCATTCATACACACACATTGTTGGGCATACCCATAACACATTCTATTATTAGTTTCATCCTTGTTGCACAGACTGTCTGCAGGTAAGAGGTTTGGCTGGTGTGTGAGCATCCTCCATGTTTTTATACTCTATCTTGTGAAAATATATATATATATATATATATATAGTTAATAATTGGTGGTGGTG
This sequence comes from Pelodytes ibericus, assembly GCA_036172795.1. Classification (NCBI taxonomy): domain Eukaryota; kingdom Metazoa; phylum Chordata; class Amphibia; order Anura; family Pelodytidae; genus Pelodytes; species Pelodytes ibericus. The sequence goes on from CM069857.1 coordinate 16,311,732, forward strand.
GGGATATATCACACAGTAATCTGTTTTAACCGCTGTGTAGGCAACCTGTGCCCTCCAGCTACCATTTTAAACTACATTTTAGGAATGCTCTTTCAGCAAAGAGGCTGGCAGAGTTTTATGGGAAATGTAGTCCTGCAAAATCTGAAGGGCCATGGGCTGCCTACAAGTGAAAAATGGATCACATACACCTATAAATCCCCAATGATCATTGCTTCACACGTATAGCAATTTGTTTTAAAGGAAACTGGATGGAAAAATCGCTCATAAGTGCATTCACTTAAAAATGTATTATGTATTATACAAAGCCTGATCGTACCTTAGGGGTTTTTCACTTTAGTTTTTAAATATAGTAATATTTAGTACTGGATAAGGAAACACGCAGATTGAAAAAAGGAAGAAAAAAATTATATATAAAAAGGACAGTCGTCATTTTCAAAATTGCTGCTTGAAACTGCTTTGCCGCAAGTTGGATCCTATAAAAATCGATGAGTTTAACACTACAATGCAGTAAATGGAGTGTGTTAAGGGAGACATAAAATAAGAAGTGCCAGCACAGCATGACTCAATGAAGGACCCTAGTGGTCCCCACAGTACTGTGATAAGGAACCTGGGATGAGCAGATGCACGCCTGATCTTTTTACAAGCTACATTTTAGTACATTTTCTTATGGAGCATTTGAGGCCAGAAAATTGCTGGAGGTGGTTTGTAAGAAACATGCTGTCGCTTACAGACAATGGCTGCTCGAGCGACATCGGCCCCTATGTGAAAACCCACCAAGCTCCATCATTGTGTCACCAGTGCACGAAACACAGAGTAACACTGCTCTAGAAAGATAATATCAATTTCTTTTTTTGTGTAACTTATAATAACAGTTCTAAACGGTCTCTTTAAATTCAACTTTCTCATGGCTCTTGTGCGAATCCTTGTGCAAAGCAAAATCTCCAGCCACTTATAGTAAAAAGGTTATATTTTACATTGCAATGGGACTGGTGTGGGTGCAAGCTCAGCGAGAGAAGGAAAGTGATGGCACCACAGATCTTACAACATTTCTTTGGATTTTTGAAGATCTGTGGTGCCATCACTTTCCTTCTCTCTGAACTTGTGCCACACCAGTCCCATTATTGTTTGTTTCCACTCTCCTGAGCAATTGGTTGGACCTTGCTCTCTGGCAGAGGTATCGGCAGTTCCCAATCCCCCTCCCGCCCCACTTTTTTCTTTCCTTCTTTTACTGTCCACCCAACACAGACGCAGACTTCTATTAATTTGCTTTTTTTTTATATTTTACATTGTGTCGTGACACAATAGCGAAACCTTCACGCAAGTCTATAAATCATTAAGGTCATTACCAAAACCTTTAATAAACACATTCGAATGCAGTATTAGCATCATTCAAAATGGGGGGGGTGCAGGGTCACCCTTTACAAATTGTTTCTTTCCCAAAAATGGGGGGGGGGGGGGGGGGGAGGAATCAGCCGTGCTTATCCAAGGTTAGATTTTTTTTTTTTAAAAAGGTATATAAAATGTACCTCTTACTTCTTTATATAAGCATTTTTAATTAATCATGTCTCTAGCACCAGTCTGTTATATACATATATATATTTTAGAAGATCTAAAAGATCTGAAAACAAAGCTGCATTCTGATTGGCTTCTTAAAGATTACAGCCAATGGGAGTACAGCTAGAGAAATCATACATGGAAATAAATTAATTTTACCTTATAAAAGACAATAGTAAAAAAAAAAAAAAAAAAAAAAAAAAAAAAAAAAATTAGGTCTTGAACATTTTTGTGGTCTCAATTTCACAATAAAAACATGGGTAGATAGATATATATTAATTGGCTTTTGATTTTTAATTTAGCAAAATTATATTCACAGAATCATTGTTTATAATTGGACTTCCATACTGTAAGACCAATTTCATACCTTTTGGCATATAATCATTTTGCTATTCTTTCATTTAAAAAGTTCTGATCCTGCTCTTGTGGATTAATAGACGAAATGTCAACTCGCTAGGACGTCTGTCCAAATACATTACATTTCCTGGAAATGGTTATTTACTTCACCAGTGTGATCGCTACAAGCCAAGTCTAGTCTGTTCTAATAACGCCCAGTGGCGGCTCCATCAATAATTTTGCAGCACCACGGATTATATATATAAGAGGAAATAGATATTCATTTAATAAATAAACCAAGGAAAACCTAGAAATATCAAAAGCGCCCATCATTTAGCCACGACATTTTCTGAGGCAAGCCATATATATATATATCACAATTTTAGATCATACACCATTGCCAGGGAATGAAAGCCAACAGATAATGTAACCCTTTCAGGCAGTTTTGTTCCTATATAGATAGATATATAGATATTATATATGTAAATAGTTTGCATCTGTTACTTTCATACACTACGCATGGAAGAAGTAGAGAACACATACACCATATGTGTCTTCCTTTCATGCGGTTATGACACCGTCTTGCTGGCTGCAGCATATATTTAACATAGTGCCTTAGTGACATGACTTTTTGGATGTTTCTTCCCCTTAGATATTTAACATATCTGCAGTGTGTGTTTAGTGGTAATTTTATTCTTATTTACTGTACATACACAAATTATATAAAAATAGTTTTTATTGGCATAAGAATGATTTTCTTTAAAAACCATTAATCCTATAAATTTACTACAAAAACAAACAAATTCTAACTGACATGAAAAAAATCTTTTACACAAATCACAAACAGTAAAAAAAAGTCCCCATCAAAATAGGTTCAAAATGTTATCCCGAGCTTAGAAATATGCCATGTGTAGAAGTTTTTTCAGTTTTTTTTGCAAGTTATAAGGCAATAAACGAAGTAGTAGGGGTTTTTTTGCCAACCATTTTCTCTGACAGGGACTTCTTGACCCGAATATTAAGCCTTGATCGTCGACTAATTTAGCCTTTTTTCCTGCAATATTGGCTTCCTTTAGGGGCAGGGTAGCAACAGAGCGATGAAAGTGATAACTCCTCACTTCCGAGGTTCTTGCATATAAGAGGGCAGCGCCATATTGGAGGAGGATGCTCTTCAATGTGGTGCCCGTTTCCGCTCCATGGAGTGATCGTGGCAAGACATTTCTGTGTTGCTAAAATGCCTTGATGTTGAGGCATTAAGAAACACAACCTGAGCCAACATGCCAGGAACATTCTATGTCGGCAACAGAGTTGCCAACCAAACGTGACCAGGCGTTTAACCCCATTCATGACATTTAAACATTCTACTTTTATTACTGCCACTAGGCACATTAGTACCCCTATTGTCAAACTGTGCAAGTCTTTTCAATCTACTTTCTCCCCAATTCTGTCTTTCGCCCTGCCTTCTACACCCATAGCTATCTCTCAGTTTTCTACCACCTAACTTTCAGCATAAAAATATTTTCCACCTGTGCCACTTGACTATACCTTTAGACCAGTTTAACTTTACAAAAGCCTTTCATATGCACGTGCCGTTTGCCTGGGACAATGTCTGGAACTAGCAGAAGCATTGATACTGTTGAAAATAGTGTTTTTTTTTTTCTAGCATTACTATCCTGCTTATAAGCTCTACAATTGGCTTTATACAATCTTTAAATAGATATCCTACTCCTCTGTACAGCTGTAGTCATTCACTGCCTTTGCTAAAATTGATTTGGTGTTTTCCATTTATCTTTAAACTAGTGGAGGGCCCTTTGTTTTGGCTCCCTATTATAATTCTATATCTTATTTATTTTTCTATTCCAGTTTTGCACTCAGAGCATTTACTATTATTTATATCCGCATTATTAGATTCCCATCACCATTGTGGTATATATGTTGTGTGTTTCATTATAAACCCTATATACAGCCTACAAGCCCCTCTGTTTTCTATCATATTACTTTGGGTTATTCCCATATAAGAATCACTATTCAAGTAGCAATCTGTGTATACATTTCATCCTTTAAGGTATGTTCTGATGTACATTAATAAACACTATAGATTAATGGTTACAATAACAGGTAAGGTACACATCAGGTGAGCCACCGGTCTCTGCAGATACGCGTTATAGATCGAATGTGAATAAATATGTAGATTTGGTATTATCCCAAACGACACAATGCTTACACATTACCCAGAAGTATACTCATAAAATGTAACTTCATACAGAATAGTGGTCATGTGACACAGGGAAAGCACATGATGGGTTGGAAGACTTGTCATAGCAGTAGAAAACATCTTCTCAATAAAAGCATCAACCAGTATATCAAACCAGTGATTTTCCAGTTCAGCCAACACCAATATTTGTTCTGTCATTGAGCTACTGCAACAAGACCAGGGTGTAGCATCAGGTTACAGGTGCAGCATGCGCCAGGCAGCAGGGTGCAGTGTCAGGTCATAGATGCAGGGCGCAGTGTCAGGTTATAATAGCATATGAAGCGTGTATAAGACTGCAGGGTGCAGTGTGAGGTTATAATAGAATATGCAGCGTGTACAAGAGTGCAGGGTGAGGTTATAATAGAATATGCAGCGTGTATAAGAGTGCAGGGTGCAGTGTGAGGTTATAATAGAATATGCAGCGTGTACAAGACTGCAGGGTGCAGTGTGAGGTTATAATAGAATATGCAGCGTGTATAAGAGTGCAGGGTGCAGTGTGAGGTTATAATAGAATATGCAGCGTGTATAAGGCAGCAGGGTGCAGTGGGAGGTTATAATAGAATATGCAGCGTGTATAAGACTGCAGGGTGCAGTGTGAGGTTATAATAGAATATGCAGCGTGTACAAGACTGCAGGGTGCAGTGTGAGGTTATAATAGAATATGCAGCGTGTATAAGACTGCAGGGTGCAGTGGGAGGTTATAGTAGAATATGCAGCGTGTACAAGGCAGCAGATCCCGGTGCACAGTACATAAGGCTGCAGGGTGCAGTGGGAGGTTATAGTAGAATATGCAGCGTGTACAAGGCAGCAGATCCCGGTGCACAGTACATAAGGCTGCAGGGTTACTATGAGGTGATGATCAGTGGTACAGTCTGCTCGGGATGCTGTGACAGCAGCACATGGTCTCAGCGCGAGTATAAACAGGGCGGGGCCGCGGTGAATTACTAAACATGAGAGGCGCGCGGACTGATTACAATAATACGCCCCGCCCCTTCCACCCGCAGCAGGAGCACGGCTTATTCAAATCACTGGGCGGCAAGACCCGGACTGGATAACAGCGCGGAGCGGATCCCACACACAGAGCACGGCTGTAACCCGCTCACTGCCGCAGCACGGCCGCACAAAGAAGGGTTAATGAGCACGCCTTCACTCTGCAATGCATGAAACGGAATATAAACTAGAATAAATAATACAGCATTAGGGATAATGCAACCAGCTGACCATCCAGAACTAGCCCCCCTTACCCCACTAATTATTATACATACACAGAACAATTACCCTCCACGTCCAAGTGTGGGGTACACTAGGACAAATCCCCCTTATCCCACTAAAATAAATTATATATCTATATATACACATACACAGAACAATTACCCTCCATGTCCAAGTGTGGGGTACACTAGGACAAATCCCCCTTATCCCACTAAAATAAATAATATAGATATATATCTATTTATACACAGAACAATTACCCTCCATGTCCAAGTGTGGGGTACACTAGGACAAATCCCCCTTATCCCACTAAAATAAATAATATAGATATATATCTATTTATACACAGAACAATTACCCTCCATGTCCAAATGTGGGGTACACTAGGACAAATCCCCCTTATCCCACTAAAATAAATAATATAGATATATATCTATTTATACACAGAACAATTACCCTCCATGTCCAAGTGTGGGGTACACTAGGCCAAATACCCCTTATCCCACTAAAATAAATAAAATTGATATATATTACACATATATTGACACACACACACACACAGAACAATTACCCTCCACGTCCAAGTGAGGGGTACACTAGGACAAATCCCCCTTATCCCACCAGAGGATGTAAAGTAATAATTACACACCCCACCTGATCCAGCCAGCCCTTTGTATAGAGTAAATATTAATAATCAGTGAATATATCCATTAATGTGCAAGACCCCCAAAAACCTTACATAATGAGCCCACTTAACCAAGCCGGGCTGCCTCCCCATTGAGAAGAGTGCCAAAGGTTCGCCATCACTGCGCTGTAAGACGCAGATATTTCATGGGGCGCTGTATCAAGAGCAAGTGTCGCCTTGCCTGTTACAAACAGAATATCGCCCTGCAGTGTACGATATAATGACTGGGTATTGCTCCGCTGTCTCTCTTCACATCCAACTAGATAATATACAGCCCTCCCCATCCACCAAAAACGCGCCCTCAAGAACCAATAACAGGCCAGATATTATAAACATTGTGAATTCCGCAAAAGGCAGTAAAGATGGCTGCCACTGAAACCGATTGGTCAGTGTCAAAAGCTGTATAACATGCTGTAATGATTTCTACACCTCCATACAATAAAGCAAATTTTTTTTTTTTTTTTTTTAAAACACCTTACTGTAATACTTGCTAAGGGTACTTGAAAGCAGGTATGCAGAAACTGTCCCACTAGAACAAATACCTGACATTTCAGATTAGCCCACTGACAAGTATTTGGCTGCAGCCAACCGCAACTCCAATGTTTGTGGCTCCAAATAGATTTACTGTATATATCATTTTATATCCAGCTTGTGTTGGACATTGGGCTATCTTCATGCCAGGTAAATATTCATTTATAGTGTATACTGTAAAAACAAACTATACATAAACTCATTGTGTTAGCAGAATTGCAAGCAAGCCTGTACATTAGGAGGACAAAAGACGTGTTAAATGGATCTGTTGTGACTCCGGGTTATGACATCACTTGATATGCAAAGGAACTTTCAGTGGGGAAATGATTCGTTTGCATATTAAACCACAAAGCCATGTCATAAACAGGAGACAGCACAGGCATTTTATTTTAAAACCCATTTATGCATTTCCTCCTAGCACACCAAAATAAAATTATTTTATTCTCTACATAACAAAAGTATAAAACAATGTTCAGGTGACCGGATCCCTTTAAACACCAAGCCTGTGTTCTAGAATCTACTTTGTGTCCAGCATTCAGGGCAGATGAATGTGACAGACTGACCAGGAGTTTTGTAGCGTTTAATACAGAATAAACCAAAACAATTACCCCAGGAACCAGGGACACTGCTAAAAAATGTGTTGGCAAAGCATAATAAAAATGGCAGACACCATAGCACATACTCATTCGCCTACCGGGCACAGCAGGCACCTCACTTTAATTATTGGCTGTCAGACTTCACCAACAAAGCAAAAAGCTAACCTATTATTTTGTTAATAAAAAAAAAATAAAAAAAAGTGTCATTTGAGTTCCAAGGTCACAGCTAATGACCTACGTGACATCTACCATCATTCTTTTCACACGGCATCTTTTATTATTACAGACACACGACAGTCACATTGTGGAAAGCCTTGATGTATGGACGATCATAATACAATAATTAGCTAAAGCCACTACTGCCGGCCTGCTGCACATTGCACGGGTGGAGGGCAGAGAAAGCTACATGTTGGTATTTAATAAGATGAACACTTATTTCGGTGTCCCAATGACTTAATAAAGACCCATCTTCCATCCCCGTGACTGCAGAGTGTGCACTGCAAGCTTGTTGGAAAGGGTATGCTAACATGCTCATTTATTTTGCAATTCTAAAATACTGCTTGGGACCTTCATGGTCCCCTGAGCCACAAAACCACACAATGTAAAAGCTTTTAAAAGTGTAAGCCCTTGTGACTAAAAGGCTTTTCTACCATTTTGTTCCAAAGACAAAATGTATCTTGCTTTATAAACCAACACAATGACATTTAAAAACAACATATACAATTCATTTAAAAAAAAAAAAAAAAAAAAAACACAAATAAGTTTAATGCAGCCAAATTAGGATTTTTTTTCTCTTTCAAATTTGAGATCTCCCAATCAAGGAGACATTTCTTACTTTACCCTCTCAAAAACCTGGAACAGTTTTACGTAATCTACTAAATTCTATAATAACCTCATGGTCACAATCAAATCTTCCGCCAATCTAAAATCCCTTGAGAGACCTGTCAATAAACCTCAATACAGAATGCACCTGTAATCATGGTTGATGGTTTGTGTTTGGTGTTAAATCTGTATAATTTTCATTTATAATAATATTTTATCCAATGTTTGTGGACACAGGACATACTTGAAATCTCAATAGACGCTTCCTGGTAAAATACCTTATAAATGATCAAAAGCATTGAAAAAAATAATAATATGTTCATTCATAGAACATGTTCTAAAATGTTTATTTTTACAAAAAGAAAAATACAAGGTCTGTAAACATATAATGGTGTAATGTATTATCCGAATTTACTTGGAGATGAGACTAGAAAGGAGCACTGAATATTGACTTAGCAAGGGGTCAATTAAAAGAATGTTTAGTAACTTGTTTCTACAAGACTAGGCCACTAAACAGATATAAAAATGGTTGCTGCATGTGTAATACCGTGGCTTTATTTACTTTAACCCGCTACAGAACAGCACAGACATTTAGAAACACATCACGAAATGGTTAAAAAAAAAAAAAAGTACACAAATAAATGGGGGAATGGTTGAAAATGGCATAATTTAACAATAAACAAGCACTAGTCACAAAATCTGTTATAAAGATTAAAGAGAATGTCATAGCAAATACATGGTCACTTATCAAATTATGACCCCCATATTACACAAGACAGAAAAGATCAGAAACCAGACTGGACGAGCGGCATTATCAACAACGCGCTTGACAGACAAAAGGTTCTCGAATTAAAACAGAATATGTTGGCATTTTCTAAAAACACCTTATGTCAAATCACATCCTCTAAGATCACTAGTAAGGAGCGATTAGCACAGTGCAAGTTAGCCGAGCACCTCGAAACAAAATGGGGCTAAAACCTCTGTTTGGAAAAATGAAGAGAAAAAAAATACAGAGCTGGCATAATATGCCCTATGACCCCTTTTTTTCCCCACCAGAAATATACCTCTTTGTCCCTGTGATTACACATAACAATAAAGGGATCTTTTAATTACATCAGCAATCTCTAGAGGTAGGACAGGGTTGGGAGCACATTGAATGTCGATTTTTTTTTTCTTTTGCCTTTACAGGTTTCTACATGTTCTTCTATGAATGTCATCCATGCAGCTAAGCTTTGTTGTAAGGTACTGATTGCTGTAACTGGGAACGCCCCACGAGAGAGAAGAAAAAAAAAAAAAAAGGAAAGAGCTACTTAGGTGATCTGACAATTAAAACTACTTGAATACACTTATTCTTAAATGTAGCAATGACTCATTTACAAACAGCCCCTCCAGATGGCCAAAACAAACCCCCTGCAAAGACCAGGTCGCCATCTCCTCAAGAGAAAGCATGCAGAAGTGGGTTTTTCTAAGGAGCTCTGTGTCCCTTTAAAAAAAAGTATGCTAAACTAAGAGAGTGGAAATGAATATGTAAAATATATACCAGTGGGAGGAAATCAGGTCTCAAAACACGCTGGAAATAAAGAGAGGTAAAGACAGATATTTAAAAATCGCTCCTGGACAAGAGCACGTCAAAGTTTTACTTTCAAAACCAAATTAGTCTTTAATATTAATTATGTTTACTTTTCGACTATATACATTTCTGGCTTCTAGTTCGCTCACAAGAATACTTCAATTGCCACCGTCCAACACACATTAACCCTTCTGCACCAAGGGATATTAAATGTATCAATAAACAGCAGCGTTAACATTAATAAAAACATTCCATTAAATCAAGATTCTTTGATTTCTCCAGAATAAGCAAAAGTCACAAGATGCCGTAAGCTAAAAAAAGTATTCGCAAAAGTCCAAATTAAAATTGTAATTTTTAAAAAAAAAATGTAAACACCAGGTAACCTATACTACCTGCGCCTTTTTAATTTCCACAAATCTTCTCTTGCGCGCACACACACACACAAAAAAAAGAAAATCTCGGCCAGCGCAATACAAACCGGCCAGCGCAACATCCCGCCGCCTTGTGCGTTAACAATAACACACTCCAACCGAGCGAGGCTGAAAGGGTTAAAAATGCAGCCGCTTCTCTTTCTCGCTTATTATTATAAATAATACTTCCCATCTCCACACCCCCGCCCCCCCCCCCCCCAACCCGAGCAACACATATCCCATCCCAAAGCTTTCCCTCTCTCGCCACCTTTGTATTATTATATTTTCTTTCCGCCGCCGCCACCACCCCCCCCCCCCCCCCCACATTTTTTTTTTTTGTACCTGGGGAATCACGCCTCTACTTTGCGCCTACACTGAAATAATGCGAATAATCCCAAATAAAATCAATAGCATGAAGAATAGCACAAACCGTAAAAAAAAAAAAAAAAATAATAATAATAATAATAATTTAAATTCTCCATTATGCGGAGCAACATAAATGTATAGAATATATAAATTACAAAAACACTAACATTTGCAATACCACTAACATTGCTTTTTTAATTGTGCGCTGTACTGCGCTCCAGAATAGGTCGGTGCCTCACTAATAAAACCTGTATAATAATACCCCTAATAATAACAATGAGGGATGGGGGGGTTATAAGGGTCTCATGTGTTGGGCAATAGATGAATATTTAACATGGCCTCATTGTCCAGAGGCTGCTGGCTGGGGCAGCACAGAGGTGAAGGGGGGGGGGGGGGGGGTTATTAGGGAAGGGGACCCCCCTCTTTCTCTCTCCTGCACCCTGTATAGCGGGCTAGGTGAGGGGGTTTGTGTGTGTCTTATGCCTCCTTTCCTACCCCCCCGCCCCGTGTTAATTAGAATAATGCGGACTACTAATACATTATGCTAAGCCGCCACTGTGTGTATGAATATGAATATGTAAAATGCGGTAATGATTACCTGCTGCTGCTGCCGCCGCCGCTGCTGAACTCTCATCTTGACTCGCTGCTCCTCCGTCCGCCATTTTGAATATTTTAACCAAAATCACCCGGCCGATAACTCCTCCTTCTCCTCCACCTCCCCTCCTCCTCCTCCTCCTCCTCCTCCTCAGTTTTGCTCGCTCGCGTTTTTTTTTTTTTTTTTTTTTAGTCTTTTTTTTTTTTTTTAATGTGTCACAACTTTATTGACACGCCCGCATTCGACATCGGTGCCCCCACTTTGGCCTGTGATTGGTTGAGGACGTAACGGCGGCGGCGGCGGCGCGCGAGCTGGTTGGCGGCAGGTGCCTTTTTTTTTTTTTTTTTCTTTTTCTTTCTTTCTTTTTAATAACTGGTCGGGGCGCGCGCACGGTGACGTCACCGTCAACGGTTTCCTAAAGGCGTGGAGGTGAGCGCGCGTCGGAGGCCGTGCGCATGCGCAGAGCCTGCCGTCGCAGGGCAGGTGTGCGAGTTGGGCAGTGCATCATGGGTAGTGCACTGATAACACAGCAGCTGGAGTGCCACAGGTTACCCATCAAGGGAAATAGCTTAGTATTTTATTTATATAAGGCACCAACAGAGTCTGGAGCGCAGTACAGGCAAATGATTGTGACATTACATGAGCACTTGTTTATATAGTGCCAACAATTTACAAAGATCCATTTAAAACAATATATTTATGCACCAGATTTTTGTGGGTTTTTTTTTTTTTTTAATCAAAATGTGTTTTTTTTTCCCAAAAAATATTTTTGTTTATATAATAAATATCAATATCAATTAAAAAAAAAAAAAAAGTATTCTATGTCTTTCAACATCACTGCAAATAAAGAAAAATGAATCTGGCCCAACTACGGTTGCCACCCGTCCGGTGAAAAACGAAATCGCTTGCTGCCAATGTTAAGTCTATGGAGGCAATAGCAAGGCTGGTATTAAAGGTGGCGATCCGGGTGCCCAACACGCACATGCGCTTCCGATTACGCGTCTCAGAAGAAACATGGACGCCCCCCCTGCTCTAGAACAATTACAAATCCAGCGCAGATAAAAGCAAACCGAAAAATAGCCCCTATATGAAAACAAAATATATATTTTTTTAAATGTATAAATATATCGTAAAGCAATAAAACAAATGAAAGCATGTATATATCCTAAAGCAATAAAAACAATTGTTTTAACCAAATCGACTTATTATGTTATGCATACACAAGCACACAGACTATTGAGTATTGGCATAAATCACATTTTATGCAGTCATTTTTATTAAGATATTTAGAAGGAATGTTGGGGACAGTATATTGAATAATAGATAAATACAACAAAGAAATGCACAAACCTTTACGGAGATCGTATAGAAACAGAGAATGTGTCGACAGATAAGGACCCTTCAGCCCATCTAGCCTGCCCCAAATAATATATATAATAGAATGTTTGGTTTCTATGATTGTATCACAGAATCCACAGTAATACAGTTCACAATATAGTGTATTTAAACTGCAGTAAATGTGATTTTATGTTAATTTGTGCAAAAAAAAAACTACAAATAGTTATTAATTGGCCAAAAAATCTCTTAAAAATATCCCTGCAGTGCCCCACCCATAGACATACCTTCATCCCTTCACCCACTGTCAGAAAATGTAACGTGTCCCTCTTTGTCCGTTTGAAATGTTGGGAGGTATACATACATGTATTTCTGAACATGTGGTCCACTCCAGAAAAAAACAAACCTGGATATCCCTGACTTAGACATTACCTCCTTTGTCTATCATTGTGTTGTATTTAATTGTTTGAGAACTTGGAATTTCCCTACATTATTTATCAGTATGTTCAGATTTCTACTTCAGTTCAGGATTGAGATTCAGGACTGCTGGGACCTGCCAGGGGTAATTTGCATACAAAGCGATATGGTGATGTCATAAAATGGAGACAGCACAGACACATTGAAAACACGTTTTCATCCAAATCTAAATATGTATCTTGCAATTATACTAACATAATGTAATGATATTCACAGTGCCAAAAATGTGTACATTACAGAGTCTCTTTAAATATGTGCCTGGCGTAGGATCTACGTGGAAAAGCTTCTCCAAATGGATAGATCCTTATTGGGGGGAGAAGGGGGGGGGGGGGGTAAACCTGTTAATTTTACTTTCACTCTTTTATAATCTCAACCTATCAGTGGACTTTTCTTCTATTAAAGGGACACTCCAGGCAACAAACAACAACAAAAAAGATTAATGCAAATGAAAGCCTTCACATTGCTGCTAAGACCAGGTAACTACACACATCTGGGGGCGCAAGTTGAGGAGAACTGTCTGTGAAGCATGGATGCTCCCGGAGGGGGTGCGGAGAGGATAAAAAAAAGTACACACCATGTCACCCCCATACTAGAGCCATTGCACGCTTCCCAATTGTCCTGCTTTTGCACAAAACAGTCCTGATTTTGGAAGGTAATCCGCCTGTCCCGCCAAGCTATATCTCTGTCCCGCTTTTCGGTACACACAGCAGAGCACAGAGGGGCTTGGGAGCGCAATCATGCAGTAAAAATGTAAGAGACACCAGGAACAGGTTACTGCGCAGGCGCAGCAGCGCAGACAGTTGGAGTAGCTCTAACGCTCAACCTCCCAAGCTCCTCCCCCGGGGTATCCCAAAGATGGTATACTTTGGTACTTTACACTTTTACTTCTGTGGTAGAAGCTAAAAGAAGGGATTGGGGAGTTTAATGGCTCTTTACTCAAAAAGAATAACCCGTATTTACTGCTATAACAAAAAATAGTAGAACAGGACACCTATGGTGTAGAGCAGAGATGCTCAATCAGGCACAGAGTCTATAGCTTTCTAGCACAGTTTTGGACTTGGAAGATTGTTCCGTCAGATTTATCTCAGCATCATAGGAAACACATAATGCCTGTTCTACCAGTGGGCTGATGTCATTTTTTTTTTTTTTTTATTATCTTGAAAGGTCAGATGGTGTTTGTCTTTTCAATTCACATGTGTAAAAAAACAATTAATAGTTCTTTCTTTACTCAGAAAAGTGATGAACTTGCCTTTTAATCCAATGCTATGTTAGAAAAGGTTGTCAGTCAATCCTCTCCTTTGGGTATAGCCCTGTTAAGAGCGACACTTGGAAAAAACTTCTGTGGTGTTTGTGTTTAGCTGTAATTTCCCTCTTTCTCATTTACTGTTCGCACACAAATTGTATGTTGGGTTTTTTTTTCAAGATAAGAAGGGCTCTTTTTAGATACCATTATTTTGATCATATCATATAATTTACTAGGGGAAAAAATGATGGAAAAGTGAAAAAGAAAAACACTTTTTCTTATTTTTACAGGAAAGGTCTTTTACACATCTAGAAAAAAAAACCTGCTAAATAGATCCTTATATTTGTCCAGAATTTAGAAATTCCCAATGTTTTTATGTTTTTCTGCAAGTTATAGGACAATAACTGAAAGCATTGTATTGCTTTTTCCTAGCCATTTCCCCCCAGAATTACCTATAGTGACTTTGTAACCCTTACCATAAACCTAACCCTAAGGCTAACTAGAAAAAAAACACAGTTTTTTTTTATTATTATTATTCGATTGGATACTGCAGTCCAGCATCACCCCCTCAGAAGGGGAAGCGACCCCTGATGGCTTCTGAAGCTCTTACCAGCATCAATGCAGAGCCAAGTGTGAAAAAAACATGCTGCCTTCGGTTATGGCGAATTTGATCCCTCCGTATAGTGATGATGCAGTAGCTTGGCTTTACCTACTTCAGTGTTGCTGGATGCCTCGATATCAAAACATTTCAGCAACACCGGTTGAGCAAAGGAACCGATCCTTGATTGCTTCCCGAGCTCCCAGGTTCGTCCTTTGTCACTAACTGTAGTGATTTCTGTGACGTACCTGGAACTCCACTGACGCAAAAAGGGGTTAAAAGAAAAAGTGATCAGTCCGTACAAACATGGAATCCCTTCTCTATAGATGACCTTTATTCCACATTCCTTTTCCATTGTGCTGCCCTGTTGTAAACATACCTGGGAATAATTGCTATTTAATTGGACACAAGACCTCCCGCCTACCCATACCTTATCTAATTAAATCGTCACATGGGGGAAGGGCTGGGCGTAGAGTCAGACAAAACTGGACTGAGCGCCTTCTAGACCCTATGAAATGTTTCTCACAATCGTTAACTTCATTTAAGGTCTTTACATGGCTTACTAACCTACCTGGTGATTCCTCAAGGTTTTAGGTACTAAGGGCTTCTCGGGAGATATCCCCATCGATACTCCTCCCAAGTGGGTTCTTCAAAGAAGAATAAAGTTTAAAGAGTGACTAAACACTAATATGCTTTTAATAAGGCAGCTCAACATGTTGATCCCTTGAATTGTCAATCTGAACTTGATATTCACAACTATTTTGGTATAATCTAATATATATTTTGTTTATGGTACTCTACTTGCTTCCCGGGACATACTAACTATTGGGAAATCACATTGTATTCTTCCTGGCAAAACATTAACTATATAAAATACAGGGTTATAAACTATTACAAGGTGTAGGTCTTCAAATTAAAATATCTTATTTCGTATTAGTTCCCAACAAGATGTATTTGGCGGCTTCCCGAGGCTTAAAGCGCACACAAGAGTCGCGGAACATTCCATCTATGAAAGAAGACGTTGAAATTCTAGAAGGGGACTACACTTACATTATATACAAATATAAATTAGCCTAATTACCTATGACTTTATTTTATCTTTTTTTACAGTTGTTAACATAAGGATTTTAAGAAGAAAAATGCATGCAATGGGTACTTAAAAAGTAAGCAAAGATATATATATATATATATATATATATATATGTTAAAATGATAAATCAAAGAAATAATTATACCCACGCTTTAGAAGTTGTAATCCTACATAAATATTGTAGGGAAAAATCCTAAATACAGGTGTTTCATCACTTTTAGAAGAGAGAGAATAGAGAACAGGAGTTACAAACATGGCGCAATCGCCATGTGCCAGTGGTGTATCTTGGTTTGGTGGTGCCCTAGGCAGACAAAGTTCAGGCACCGTCCACGTTGCACACCTACGACATGCCCCATCACCCACATTGCACACACATTAAATGCCCAATCACCCCATTACATGCCCCATCACCCACATTGCACACACACTAAATGCCCCATCACCCCATTACATGCCACCATCACCTTCATTACATACCCCCACCACGTCCATCACATGCCGCCATCACCCGGTTAATTGGAAGGAGCTAAAGCTTGCTGAACGGTAGGGGGGGGAGTGAAAATGTTTGAAGCACCAGAAGTGTGCTTTAACACCCTCTGACAAAGTGCCGCCCTAGGCGAGTGCATTGTTTGCCTTGTGGAAGATATACTACTGCCGTGTGCCAATGTTTAAAGCAGACTCCCGACAAATTTGGGGAGTCCGAATGCATAGATTTAGGCTGTGTCAGCGCTCATTGCACTGGCGCAGTCTGAGCATAAATAACTCAGGCGCTGAAAAGCCCAACTCTGGTGGAAGTCCCTTTCCCCCCAATGCAAGGTGTCGGGAGTTATACATACTAAATGGTGATTGCCCCTTTTTATAAAAACACCTGACACTTTTTGCAGTGCGGGAGTTTTTAGACATACACCCCACACTTTCTTGATTTAAAGCTTGTGGTTATTCACCGTTGGCACTGTATATATCTTTCTTCTTTAAGACAAACTAAGAGACGAGGACAGAACTAACTAGCTAGACTGATGATGTTTACATGTTAGGGACTTAGGACACAGATAAAGTACTATGTAAAACCGTCAAAAATATTGGGAGCCAGCAGCAGGGGTTTTAGGCAACATGACTCTGGGGTTTGTTAATCCCTGGTACCATTTTTTTTGAGATTAAGAACCTGATTTGGGTGCAGGAAACCAAGTTAAAGAGCCACTAAACTTTTATATTTTGACTTATTATTCCAATATAAAATTACTGTCTACTAGTAGGGGGATAAATTGGCATGTACTTTAAAGTCAAAAAAAGATAAAGTTCCAACTGGGATGGAGCAGAGTAAGGCAGCGTCACAGGAATAAAGAGACAGGACTCCTGAATCTCTGTGCATAAACGTTTTAATATGCATGAACGGCACAGACATATGATTGCAGTGAAAAACCAGGTGGGTCTGAAGAAAAAAAGAAAACACCTACGCGTTTCGCTCCTGCGTGCCGGCGCTCCGTCAGGGATACTTTAAAGTACATGCCATTTTATCTCTGACCGGCTTCCATGATGCCTCTGTTGCCGACTAGTGCTAGAGCAGTGAGGGACTTTCGTTTTTTCGCATGTCACCGTCAGAGGGAATCTAGTTAAGGTTTTCCACGGATGGGGACGTCCACAAAAGAAAGGTTTCTCTCTGCCCTAGCAGACATCAACATCTGTACCAGGCCGACCTCGTTCAGACGGTCGGAGCGAGCCTGCCACCTAACGATACCTATCGAGTCTACTCCAGGCTGGTGGCCCCAAGTTATTTCACTTTTGCTTCTATTAATGAATTAAAAGTTAAAAAACAAACTTTAGTGCCATTTTAGAAAGTGTTAAAGTGCTCTCTCCTCCCAAGCATTTGTACCCACTTCCATGAACCCCCCACCCCCCTGCTCATTGTTGCTCCCCTTCCATCTTCTCTTGCATCAGTAAACCAAAATTAAAACAGGGCCTCATGTCAAGCCTTAGATCATGGCATTTACTGGGTTCCTCCATAGTTGATGATGACAACTCTTGGTATTTGTCGAGTACCATATCAGAGGAGTGCAAGGTATGGCATATGTTCAACATAATTTCCCTAGGATATACAATATGTGCCTGATGATACAGTAACAGCGAGACTTTTTGTGTAGGGCACAATGTTTGTGGGTGATGGCTGTAATTGGTACTCACCTCTCTAACCTAGGATTAGGGTTTAGACCATTTTTAGGAGTATCAGGAGGACCACGCGCTCTCATATAACGATAGCTAATTTCCTACGGAGAAAGTGACCTGTTCAAGTAGCTTGCTCTCTTCCGCACCATCAGTCCCAGCCAACATGACCACATTTTTCCAGTTCCAGGAAATCAAAGTTGTAGTGGCCAACTGGGGTTTACATGGGGTTAAAACTGTTTGCGTAGGGGTATTTGTTGTGAACCGATCTAGTAAAGTGGGTTTTATTTGGGGCCAAGGATAACGGAGAACATGTTGGGTCCTCGAAGGGTAGATATTGAGGCAATGACACCAAATATGTTCCTTCTTTCTCTTCATATCAGAAGTTGAAAGTTTAAAAAAGATGTAAGGTGAGAGTTTGGTACCTTTGTTAGCTGTAGACACACAGGAGACAAGTAGCATCGAGTTGATAACCGTTTCGGCTAACTGAGTCGGTTTAGAGTGCAAGCTTTCAAGGCCACTCTCTCCTTCATGAGTTTGATACAAAATCAATGTGAATCTCTCTTGAGTATAGGTACACATGACATTGTTACGAATGGAAAGCAGATTAGATCAGAGTTCTGTGTTCTCTGATCTGTCAGTGGGTGGGATAATAAGATATAAATTGCATTCATCCTCTGCAGGTGTCAGAAGGCAAGCGCACTTCTAGTAGGGTCTGGTGGGTTTGCAGGTTGATCGATAATGTGATAATGGGACAGAAATGCTCTATCACTGGTACTTTTAACAGCAATTCGCAATGATACAAATCATAGTTTTAATGAAATCATTAATTAAAAGATTAAACCATATCTAAATAACACTTTAGAAGAGAAACGGCTTAGGCGTACTACATTTAGCTGCATATTCCCATGGCCTGTGCACCTGTCTTAGCCCTCCCTGTGAGGATTAGCTTCTGCTCTAAACCATTCCTTTTACGGACCCCCATGCCGTACCTCAAGCCGGTGCAGGGTGGTTAGAGAAGTCTAACTAGGATGAAGTCTGATGTCATGTCATATCATCTTTGTATAGGGCGTTTACGCTGATTGTGAAAGACACAGCATACATAATATTTTTTGCCTTTTGATGCAAAATATTTACTTTATGTCCCCTTCTTAAGCAGCCTCCCCCCATTGTATCCAACCCTTCCCCCCACATATCAGTAAACCACTTTGCTTACTTAACTTAAAATTACCACTGACAATGGCGGTAAAACCTTAATTCGGGCCTAGTCACGGAGCCCTTCCTGTACTGGCATGTAGTGTCAGAAGTACTTGCCAGTTTATCCTCAAACACTAAGCTTTTAACGTGTGCTTTTATATTAGAAGCACAAATTTAAAAAAAAGTACACCGATCAGCCATAACATTATGACCTCCTGCCTAATATTGTGTAGCTGTCCAAAACAGCCCTGTCCCATTGAGGCATGGACAGTGGACTCCACTAGACCTCTGAAGGTGTGCTGGGGTAACTGGCACCAAGACGTTAGCAGCAGGTCCTTTAAGTCCTGTAAGTTGTGAGGTGGGGCCTCCATGGATCGGACTTGTTTGTCCAGCACATCCCTGGATTGGATTGAGATCTGGGGAATTTGGAGGCCAAGTCAACACCTTGAACTTGTTGTTGTGTTCCTCAAACCATTCCTGAACCATTTTTGCTTTGTGGCACAGTGCATTATCCTGCTGAATGAGGCCAATGCCATCAGGGAATACCATTTCCATGAAAGGGTGTACATGGTCTGTAACAATGCTTAGATAGGTGGGACGTGTCAAAGTAACATCCACATGAATGGCAGGACCCAAGGTCACCCAAACCATCACACTGCCTCCGCAGGCTTAACACGTGTCAGTCCAAAGCATCAAACTGCCTCCGCCAGCTTGCCACCTGTCAGTGCAAAGCATCAAACTGCCTCCGCCGGCTTGCCACCTGTCAGTGCAAAGCATCACACTGCCTCTGCTGGCTTGCCACCTGTCAGCCCAAAGCATCACACTGCCTCCGCCGGCTTGCCATCCGTCAGCCCAAAGCATCACACTGCCTCCGCCGGCTTCCCACCTGTCAGTGCAAAGAATCACACTGCCTCTGCCGGCTTGCCACCTGTCAGCCCAAAGCATCACACTGCCTCCGCCGGCTTGCCACCTGTCAGCCCAAAGCATCACACTGCCTCTGCTGGCTTGCCACCTGTCAGTGCAAAGCATTACACTGCCTCTGCCGGCTTGCCACCTGTCAGCCCAAAGCATCACACTGCCACCGCCGGCTCGGCACCTGTCAGTCCAAAGCATCACACTGCCTCCGCCGGCTTGCCACCTGTCAGTGCAAAGCATCACACTGCCTCCGCCGGCTTGCCACCTGTCAGTGCAAAGCATCACACTGCCTCCGCCGGCTTGCCACCTGTCAGTGCAAAGCATCACACTGCCTCCGCCGGCTTGCCACCTGTCAGTGCAAAGCATCACACTGCCTCCGCCGGCTTGGCACCTGTCAGTCCAAAGCATTACACTGCCTCTGCCGACTTAACACGTGTGAGTGGTCATAATGTTATGGCTGATCGGTGTAGTTGTCCTTTGGAAGGATATTTTGTCAAATAATCATTGTTTATGCTGTGAATGCAAAGAATACACAATGCCCCAAATCGATCTTTAAATCCTGTGTGCACAATTACAAGCAAAATGCATAAAAAAAGTGAATTAAATGTACATCTCTTGGTGTCTCTTGTTTATCATATCATTCGGAGGCTTGAAATGCAAATTATATATGTCCCTTTGAAAGCAGTTTCTTTGCATACCAAGCCACATGGCGATGTTATAAACAGGACAATCCCCAGTACTAAAATGGCTTCAAAGGATTCTGGGTAAGCATATGCAAACTAAGTCTGTAATGACCATCCTTTGTCTCATTATCCACTTTATACATGCATTTTTGTTGTCGCCTTACCCAGAACACCTTGCAGCACATTTAATACTGGGAAAAGCAGGTCTGCCGACTTGTCTAGGTTATGCAGATGTGCCCAATTATGCTGTAATGGTTGTACTTTCCTAAGGGAAGGATTTCCTGCTGCTTTTACCACACTATAACTTACTGTTTTGTGTCACTTATAGGAGATGCCACATTTAAAACACACCTATATCTCCCTCGCACCCCCGTGCCCTCCCAAAGTCATTTTATCCATGTTTTTGTATATCATGTCAAAGCGTTTACACATAAAACTATGTATATCATGTCAATAAGATTTAAATGCACCCCAGGACATTCCCTATTACCCACATAGCACACCCAGGACATGCCCCATCACCCACATAGCACACCCAGGACAAGCCCCATCACCCACATTGCACACCCAGGACATGCCCCATCACCCACATTGAACACCCAGGACATGCCCCATCACCCACATTGCACACCCAGGACATGCCCCATCACCCACATTGCACACCCAGGACATGCCCCACCACCCACATTGCACACCCAAGACATGCCCCAGCACCAACATTGCACACCCAGGACATGCCCCATCACCCACATTGCACACCCAGGACTTGCCCAAGCACCCACATTGCACACCCAGGACACGCCCCATCACCCACATTGCACACCCAGGACAGGCCCCATCACCCACATTACAGACCCAGGACTTATCCCTGCACTCAAGGACATGCTCCATCACCCACAATGGACATCCATTACTTACCTCTGCACCCCAGTACATGCCCCATCACCCATATACCACATACAGGACTTACCCCTGCACCCCAGGACATGACCCATCAGACAGCCATTCCCTGGTGTCTAGTGGAGGCAGCTGACCAAATCTCGCGCTGCCCACACTGTTCTGAAGCCAGAGCGCTGGCAGGTCACATGATCCCTGACACTCTGACCTCAGAGCGATGCACAGGGAGCGAGAGACAGCATGGGAATGTCTGTGCTGCTGCCTGCTCACCGAAAAGAGGCTGGTGAGGGGAGATCTTTTGAGCTCCCAAGCCAGTGCCTTTGCAACTTCGGCAAGTTTTTTTTCAAGGGGTCTGTGTCTGAGTGGGCCCTGTGGTCCTGCCAGGGCAGTGATAGACATAATCATCCTTGGATTACGGTGTACTTTACCCATCCCTGACCAGACACCACATTGGAGGTGGTCACAATATAACGGCCACTGGAGCAGGACTCATTCCAGATTATCTATATAACAGTCCTGCCTGGTGGGTTAGACCTGTCCCCTCTCAGGAGGCAATGGCTCTACCAATAAAGAGGTATACTAGGGAGAAGCCGCACTCCTGCTCAGGGGTCTATGTGTTCGTTATTCCTGCTGCAAAAGTAAAACCCCGCCAACTATCTGTTTATTTTGCCATTAACACTAAGGAAGGCCGTGGATTTTTTAGAGTGTGTAAGCGGCTCTTATCTTCACCCAGCTGCGCCTCGCTTCTCCTTCTAGTGAGAACTTCAGACAGCGTCTGACATTTCGCAAGTTCCCAGACACAAGATACATTTTTCAATTGAGTGAGTTACTCTTTCTTCCTCCAAAGTTTCCAGTCTATATGTCAGTACATGCTGTTACCTTCAGATCTCTGCGGACACTTACAAGCTTGCGGTTTCTTTTGCTAATAAACCCTACTCCCAGCTGTATCCTCATTTATCACAGGAACCCGCTAATCCATAGTTCCTAACATCGGCCATATTTTCCAGGGACACATATTTGTACCACATGCTGCAGAAAGAGCATGCAAAGTGCAGCCCGGCAGTATGAAGGATGGATATCCGCACAGACACAATCCAATGAATTAATGATGGTAGGTCCTATGAGATCTCCACCATGATTAATTAATTGGATTGTGTCTGTATGTATATCCATCCTACATACTGCCGGGCTGCACTGTGTATGTTCTTTCTGCAGCATGTGGAACAAAATATGTGTCCATGGAAACGTGGCTGATGTTGGCAACTATTCTAATCAGGACACACAGATAGCACTTATTAAAGAACAATGGTAGAGATTAGAGTTGAGCGGACACCTGGATGTTCGGGTTCGAGAGGTTCGACCGAACTTCAGAAAAAAGTCCGGGTCAGTGCTCAAACTTGACCCCGAACCCCATTGAAGTCAATGGGGACACGAACTTTTGGCCACTAAAATGCCTCTAAAAAAGTCCTGGAAAGGGCCAGAGGGCTGCAAAAGGAATAAAAATGTGGGTAAGAATAGGACAAGTGCCCTGCAAACAAATATGGATAGGACAATAACTTCAAAAAACATAAAATACATACAAATTAAAAATACTGTACTATTTAGCACCCAAAACTATTCGACTTTTTCAAAGTGCGCTGTAAGCACAGTATTTGACGGTTCTATTTGACTCTCAGATATGAAGTGCACCGCAAGACGCAAATGTACTATTTACCACCCAAAACTAATAGAATTTTTCAAAGTGCGCTGTGAGCACAGTATTTGACGGTTCTATTTGACTCTCAGATGTAATACATGTAATGCTCTTGCTATTCTATAAACCGATATAGAGTCTGCATTCATAAGAATAGGTCAATTCATATGAATGAGGACTCTATTTTGGTTTATAGAATAGCAATAGCATTACATGTATTCCATAAACTGAAAGTCTATAAACCGAAAGACATTCGGTTTATAGACTTTCGTTTTATAGAATACATGTAATGCTATTGCTATTCTATAAAAAGAAAGTCTATAAACAGAATGTCTTTCGGTTTATAGACTTTCGGCTTATGGAATACATGTAATACTATTGGCTTTCTATAAACCGAACTAGAGTCCCCATTCATAAGAAATTCTTATGAATGGGGACTCTATTTCGGTTTGTAGAAAGCCCATAGCATTACATACAATGTAATGTCCGTGTTCGGGTCCGGGGTCCAAAAACCGTAATGTTCGGTACGAACCCAAACAGTGCGGTTCGGGTTCGCTCAACACTAGTAGACAATAAAAAAATGATTGAAAATGATCTATACATTGTGTTTACAAAATTGCAAGCAAATGTCTAAATTAGGAGAAACATTTGTATTAAATGTGTCTGTGGTGTCGCCTGCTTATGACATCACCTGGGGCCTGATATGCAAATTACACATTTCCCATTAAAAATCTGTCAGTTTGCAAGTCAGTGAGTTGTCCTCTCAACTCGCCTGTTAGTTCCCAACATGTCTCAAGGCAAGAAGGACTCTGATGGGTCTAATCACTAAAATTCAGATTTGGTGGTTGACTTTCATTTTGAGACTAAATCAAATAGGGCCACCGAAAGTCAACCTCCAAAGTCGCATTTTAGTGATTAGACCCATAAGGGGGCCTATTTACTAAAAGGTGAGTTGCAGGTTAGTTGCAGGTGAGATGAACATTTCTTACCACCAATATAGCTACATTGTGCAGCACCAAACATGGTGACTTCCCCCTGCTAATCAAACTCACCAGGTCTGTCCCTGCACAATGTATAGATAAATTAGGGGAAGTTGAGCTAAAATGTTCAACTCACCTGTAATTCACCTGTTAGTGAATAGCCCCATATAAGAAAGGCGATGCTTGGGGTTTATCGCTGATGCAGGACTGTATACAGATGATTGTATTCATTATTTGCAGAGTGAATGATGTTTGTTTGTGACTGATTTACGTATAAAGCATTCATTCATTCTGGTAGATCGCAATTCATTATATTTTCTTTATTTGATATTCCATTAATTGTGTGATTTCCTCAAACGGAAAACCAGTAACCAATCTCGTACTGACCAGCTACATTAAAGGGACATTCCAACTTGTTTAACCCTTGTTTCCTTCAAGGAAGCAAGGGGTTAAACAAAACATGTCCCGGGACTTGTAAGTAAACCCGACGGGTTACTATCTGCTGTGTCTCACATGCGAGACACAGCAGCTCCTGGTTGTCGCGTGCTGACACAGCCAATCAGAGCGGGGGGCTCACCACCTAGTTATGGTCCCCCCCTGCTGATCCCATGCAAAAACGAGGGGCTCTATCTGCACTAGCAGACAGCTGGTCGCCGACCAGACGGCTGCCTGCTTCCTATGGAAACATGGCAGCTGTCGGTCAGAGGATAAACTGGCGTGTACTATCAAAAGTACCTACTGGTTCAACCTCAGACTAGGGGCAGCTAACATGTCACTTGTGCTTCTATATTAGAAGGGCAAGGGGAAAAAAAACCTTTAGGGTCCCTTTAACAACGAAATAGCTGTCCGTGAGTGGTTATCAGGCACCTCTGTCCCGGGCTGCGCTGTACAGCAATCATTTGCTACAAAATACAAGAATATATAGTGGATATAGAGTCAAAGAGGTGATCATTGTTAACCTTATTTGCATATGCCTACCCAGAATCCCTTGCAGTGGTGGTAGTACTGCGAGTTTAGGATTTCTGTAGGGGAAGCGGGGTTTCAGGCAGGTATGTGTTGATTTGTGATTAATATTAATGCCTTTTCTACCCTCTGAGCAGACTCTCTGGCACTCAGTAGGGCAAAAACAAACAAAAATTATTTTTATCACAGCAATTGAATTATTTATGAAATGTCCAGGAGACTGATTATAATGACAACTGCGCCGTCTCTATCACATCCCAACACTTGTGTCCGCTGGATATTACTCCCCCATTAAACTGAGTGCGCCGTACCTTGTCTGATACTTTTCAATCGCTTGATCCCATAACGCCAAAGTTCCAAAATGGCGGTTTTGGGTTCCCGATCACAGAGGCAGAGACCCGATCGTGGACTTTGGAGAGCCTGTGGATCCCTGCCAATATCTTACGTCACCTTGCTGAAGATCGGACAGGTCGAGATTCTGGTAATTGTACATTTTTTAATCCCGTCAGGCTGAAACCCATCAAAGCAGCACGTTGTGGCGGGTCTGCGATGATCTACCAAGCACCGGGCTCTCTATGCCGTCCTAAATGGGTTTGGAGAATGGCACAGAACGTCCTACTGCCGGGAAGGGGGTAAAAGCATCTGGATTTTGATATATACTCCACACTAGGGCAGCATCAGTGCTCCTAGTGCAGGCTCCCAACGTCTGTTGGAATTAGCGTTACACATTAACGCTAGAGTAGAGCGACACTATTTAGCTTCCACATTCTACACATTACTCAAAAAAAATTTGGGGGGCGTAGGCAGGCAGTCTAACGTACTTCCACAAGGGATCCAGGCAAGAACAAGCCTCTTGTATTAATCCATAGACACACCCTTTATTTATTTATTTTTGACTAATGTAATACAAACCTCATACCATTGACATAAACAAATTGTCCTCTTTATGGATGCGGGAGAAAAGGTTACAGCAATTGATGGGATTAGCTCTTCAAATAACTAATGCCGTTTAATATGAACTACCGCAGTGACATGAGGCTATCGTGCATATTAGACTGTCCGCTGTTATAAAACAGACAGGAAAATGGAAAGATTGGATTAGGCCCAGTGTTCTTTATTGGCTGCTAAACTGTGTATTTCAACAATGGAACTGAAACATTTAACCCTGCTGTAATCTCTACTTTTAGGAAATGTAAACCAGACGGATGTCGGAAGTAGCCTGGTATTGAACCGGCATGGAGGGGGGCGAATAGAATGGGGCAGGGGTTCTCAGTGGAGGTCCTACGGGAGATAATAATGGAGAACTGGCGAAGAAAGTAAACAGAGATTGTGAAATAATAATGTTTGGGGGTCAGTATATAGAGAATGGGAATCTGGAAAATGTCTATCATGAAAGATGTTGGAGACCTTACAACTAGGACTAGTTTTGTGACTTGGATCAATAGGCTCCCTGGGGGGCGTGTCAGAGCATTAAACTACTCTCAGGGGCGTGTCTATTAAACTCCACTCAGGGGCGTGTCTATTAAACTCCACTCAGGAGCCAATCAGCACTGGCATCAGTTGTTGTGGTCGCAATCTGTATACATTGTCCAGGACAATATCTACTACAAGGTATGAAAGAGCCACCAGCTCTTTTTTCCCTCTTGTAACATGTTCTTTTCTATCTGGGCCCCTAAAGTTAACTATGCGTTGTCCAGGGCCAGCTGAGACTCTCCCCAGGTTTGGCCCCGCACAATGTATGGATGAGATGACGAGACGGGATATACCTCTCACCTTTTAGTGAGCAGACCCCAGAGTGTCTGTGACTCAACACACGACAATAGACAAGACTGGTGGCACAAGGCAGCTAACAAACGTTACAGTCCGAACAGTGGATTAACACGTGTATTCTCAATCCTGTCTGTGGTGTCATGCAGTTAAAAATAGTGTGCAATTCAATGACTCTGTGTGATAATACAAGTCCCAAGGGGTCCCAAGAGTCAACCAAAAAAAGACAAACATGACAGGCCACAGAAAATGCTTAACTTTAGTCATAGATTGCAGTGTGTTAGTGCTCCAAACCTCAGATTCCCAGCAGGGTCAGCTCAGCTCTTCATCCTTCTGATGTCAATAAATGACTACCATGAAGTAGGGTTAAAGTAGCATCCTATACAAGCTGATAATTTGGTTCAGTCATAAATGTTTATGGGTTTTTTTAGTTCCCTTAGGGAGTAACGTGATATATATAAGTAATAAGTTAGTATCTTAACAGTCAAATGCTACCACTTACATGTTTGAGATCCACTGCAATAATAAACTCTCGCAAGCACAGTATACTACGGTGGGGGGCAATACGGTGCTGTGGCAAGTGCGGGAAGTTCCTGGGCAAACTCTGGGAAGTACTGTAGGGCAATCTAGTGCTTTGGCAAACAATTTGATGGCATGGGAATCTGGCATGTTGGCAAGTGCTGGGTGGCCACAGGGCTCATGCATAATTCAGACAGGTTTTTTTTGACAGGGTAACCACCAAAATTCCAACAGTCTATCCCTACATCCATCTAGCTAGCCTCGGACTTTCTGGGGCCCAAAAACATATAGTTCCCCATTATTCAATAGAAATGGAGAGTAGATGTTTTAATATCAGGATGCTCCTAATTATGTTCGTTTCAATTCCAGAAGGCGTGTGTGTCTTAAACCAGCCGGAATTAGGCAAACTCAAGTAGACAGTCCCAGAGAAGATGGCTCCATACAGTCCAAGGCACGTCAGTAATTATGTTATTTTATACTGTACATTTGCACTTGCCAGTTACAGCAGTGTTATTGTACACAAAGCACACTGTGTATCACGGAGAACACACAGCCTAAAGGCAAACTGCCTGCCCAACAGACAAAGATTTTTTCGAGAACATAAAACAAAAGGTTATTCAAAGTAGTTGTGAGACTTTGAATGTGATTTATTGTTAACAATAGTAACTTTATTAGTGTGTAACAATGTACGTAGCGATTGGTCTCCTGAGATATATACATGGGTTTCACAATGTCATCCTCGTTTTACACCAGGCTGCAAAGGGTTGTCATTAAATGGGTGGAAGAGGTGGCCTCCTTAATTAAATAGTCAGGAGAGCAAACTCATCAACTATGTGAGAAAATTAGTGTATGGCTTCCAACAGACTATATGTCTCCTTAAAGTACATCTCTGACCTGAAAACAACCCAAGTTTTTCCATTTATTTTTAATTAAACATATTAAATGTGTTTAATTTACTCACCGAAAGCAGGTTTGCAGCTTCTATTTATCATCCCACTCAGCTCTCAGCATTATGCTGGAGCCTGGGAAGGAAAAAAAACCCCAATATTCTGAAGTGTTTCAAGAAAGCAAAGTATACTTAAAGGGACATTCCAACTTGTTTTAACCCTTGCTTCCTTCAAGGAATAGACACAGCTGTTCCCGGTTGTTGCCCCTCTCTGACTGCCCAATGTGAGGGTCTCACGCTGCTTGCACAGAGAGAGAGACCCTAGTTTTCGCATGGGATTAGCGGGGGAGACCTAGTTAAGAAAGAGCCGGTCGCCGACCAGACGGCTACCTGCTTCCTATGGAAACATGACAGCTGTCGGTCAGAGGATAAACTGCCGTGTATTATCAAAAGTACCTGCCACGTTTTCCTCATACTAGGGAGAATGGACATTTCACTTGTGCTTTAGTGTCCCTTTAACAACATGTGCATTCCAACATTGCACAGCAGCCTGTACAGAGCACAGATAATGCTTGATTTGTGAGGTTCATTTTTCAGGTCACTGTTAAAGGGACCTAAAGGGTTTATTATTTTATATTTTGTGTTTTTGATTTCTGTTATGTCTTTGTTTTTGTTTTGTGAGTTTATTTTATGAAATATTTTATTAAACAAGTGTTTTTGGGTGCCACCCCCCAGACTTTACAGCACTAGTATCTCACTTTGGGGCTGGGACACAGAATGGAGCCTATAAGTCAGAATTCTGACCAAAGACTTGCATTGAATGGGAGGGTAATGTAACTATTACATCACAAGGGGGCACAGTTATGATTCTGTTTGATCAGGTGAAACTCATCTCTTTGTGTTGAAAGGCAGGTAAAAAGAAGTTGTACACAGTTACCTAGTCCTGCCCACTATGATACACAGGAGCCAGTAAGAGAGCAGGGGATTGTCTTATGACATCACCATGCAGGCCTTGGCCACAATTGTAAAGTGGGACTTGCTGGAATATTTTGGACAATGTTGCATCATGAGTAAAATTCTCAAAATGGATGCTGGAGATAGACACCTAATTTTATTTTTACTTTTATATGCAATTAAATCAAACATATAAAAAAAAAACACATAGTGGCATATGTCTTATATTTGTGTTTGTTTTAAAAGCACAGGTAATCTAGTTACATCTTACACCATCACACACTATTTACCAGTCTCCATGCCTGTAAAAGACCCTTTAGTGGTCCTGGAAGCAAGCACTCAGCCAATTAAGCTATCAGCCTCTACTCCTTCTCTACTAATCTGTCGTTACTGTGTGCAATGACCAGCAGAAAGCATGTAGAAGGCAGAAATAATGCCACATATTATATAAAATAATGTTCATACTACACAAACCAAAGAAGGAATCACTTCTCTTTCACAGTGGTGACATATTGACAGAATGAGAACATCTTGGATCCTGTCCGCGCATGTCAGTAACTTGTGCGGCGTCTATAAGAGATGGGAGAGCCATACACCAAAGCCATCTCCCCGCCTGTCCCCAGAGAAGGACTACTCGGCATCATTTCCCTCTCCCCTAGTTAGCTGCACTCTGTCTCTTTGCCGTGGGTATCAGTATGTCCGTATCCTTTCCTTCTGATGTCATGTTCTGTCGCTGACAATACATCTGCTCATTAAAGGGGGGGACTTTTCCTCCTGCCAGTGACACTTGTTTATTCAGGAAATAAAGCAAGAGCGCTAGTGATTTCATACGAAATAGGAAGAGATACAGGCAAATAAAACTCACCTTTGGATCATAAAAACTGACTGTGTACCATTGAAAGCTCATTGACCCCTAGGGGGTCAGACACTTTAGCCGAGTTTCCCAAATCTCCAAAATGTGGCCACTCAGTATCCCTGAATTCGGGTCAGAATAGGCCGGTCACAAACCGAAGCAGCAGGAGCCTTTGAATCACAACATTTTGGACAGTTTTGCAATAAAACCGATATAGAAACATAGAATGTGTCGGCAGATAAGAACCATTCGGCCCATCTAGTCTGCCCAATGTTCTAAATACTTTTATTAGTCCCAAGTTCCCTATCGTATATCTAGGATAGCCTTGTGCCTATCCCACGCATGCTTAAACTCCTTCACTGTATTAACCTCTACCACTTCTACTGGAAGACTATTCCATACATCCACTACCCTCTCAGTAATGTAATACTTTCATTAGTCCCTGACCTTATCTTATATCTAGGATAGCCTTATACCTATCACACGCATGCTTAAACTCCTTCACTGTATTAACCTCTACCACTTCTACTGTAAGACTATTCCATACAACCACTACCCTCTCAGTAAAGTAATACTTTCATTAGTCCCTGGCCTTATCTTATATCTAGGATAGCCTTATACCTATCCCACGCATGCTTAAACTCCTTCACTGTATTAACCTCTACCACTTCTACTGGAAGACTATTCCATACATCCACTACCCTCTCAGTAAAGTAATACTTTCATTAGTCCCTGGCCTTATCTTATATCTAGGATAGCCTTATACCTATCCCATGCATGCTTAAACTCCTTCACTGTATTAACCTCTACCACTTCTACTGTAAGACTATTCTATACAACCACTACCCTCTCAGTAAAGTAATACTTTCATTAGTCCCTGGCCTTATCTTATATCTAGGATAGCCTTATACCTATCCCACGCATGTTTAAACTCCTTCACTGTATTAACCTCTACCACTTCTACTGGAAGACTATTCCATACATCCACTACCCTCTCAGTAAAGTAATACTTTCATTAGTCCCTGACCTTATCTTATATCTAGGATAACCTTATACCTATCCCATGCATGCTTAAACTCCTCACTTTATTAACCTCTACCACTTCTACTGGAAGGCTATTCCATACATCCACTACCCTCTCAGTAAAGTAATACTTTCATTAGTCCCTGGCCTTATCTTATATCTAGGATAGCCTTATACCTATCCCATGCATGCTTAAACTCCTTCACTGTGTTTACCTCTACCACTTCTACTGGAAGACTATTCCATACATCCACTACCCTCTCAGTAAAGTAATACTTTCATTAGTCCCTGGCCTTATCTTATATCTAGGATAACCTTATACCTATCCCACGCATGCTTAAAGTCCTTCACTGTATTAACCTCTACCACTTCTACTGGAAGACTATTCCATACATCCACTACCCTCTCAGTAAAGTAATACTTCCTGACATTACATTTAAATCGTTGCCCCTATAATTTAAGACTATGTCCTCTAGTTGTGGTAGTTTTTCTTCTTTTAAATATACTCTCTTCCTTTACTGTCATATTAGCCAACCTCCCCCAAGAAATGCTCCAAATTCGGGGAAAAATACGCACAATTCGCCTATTTCAATTGGATAGAAAAGTGTACACAAATTAAAGTAGAAATGTTTTAAACACATAAATATGTGTAAACAATTACAATTTTTTTTATTGATTCATACTATAATTGAATATCTTCATTAATATAAGCATTTTTTTTTAATTTTAATTCATCTTTGTTTGTATGTATTTAATTAATGCATATTTTTTATTATTATTACATTGAGACAAGCAGTAATCTTCATCTTGCATCTCAGTGAGTTTGGGGATTTCTCAGTTCCCATCAGTTCTTCGCAATCATGCATAAAGCCCAAAGTTTTGTGAGCGAGCCTTGATCGATGAAAGCGGGAATTTTCCTTATTGTAGCCGTCCAATGCACAGCCTGCTTGATAGGAAGTTGCCGCCAATCTGACTTAAATACACTTAGTTTCATTGGCCCGAAACATACAAACATTTTTCTACAGATAATCAACTATTCTTCACCATTACTTGAAATACAACAAAAGAATAATTCATTCGATACTGTAGACATATATATATTTACGTCAATATTTCTATTTCACAACACTTGCACAGTAGCCGGCCTTCTCAATTCTTCACAATATTATTTTCCGTTACATCTTCTAGTCTCCTGTATAAATGTCTGCGTTAGCAGTAATATCCCAGGTTTCCCTTCATGTCCCTGTATTTTTTTAAATGTCTTTTCTAGTTGTAAAGCAGTGACAGGTTTTTTTTTTTTTTTATCAAGACAACTAGAAATGACATCAAGCAAGTTAGTACAAGTTTGAACCACATGGCTGCTGGAGAAAGGAGAAAGGGAAGGGCCAACCTGAAATAAATAAACTGTGCAAGGTTAGGAATGGACAGACAACATTTCTTGCCAGAAACCACTACGCATAACAATACACTGATAAAAATGTAACCAGATCTCATTAACATCATTACATTGCATAATGACACCAACCCCAAGCTGAAATATAAGCCATAAGCCAGCCACGGAAACTCGTGGGCGTGTTCCAATGCCCGCCCCTGCTTAAGTAGGGTGCATTTAAATAGTGATCAGAGTCCCATCTAACCTAACTAAAGTACCACCCCCTCACAACTAACTACTCACCCTTTTGCCTCCTCCAGCAGCCATGCTGTCCCTCACCATTCTCAGTACCAATCTCACTAATATTTGCTATAAAACAGATTCACTTGCCAATGCCATTTAATTAAAGGAACATAACATGAAGGGGTTTGAATCAAAAGAGGGACTAAACCAACCATGATCATTTTAATCAGACAGACGTCTGCCTCATTAGAGGGGCAGTGCCATCTACAGTGTCCTCGTTGTATCATGTCAATTAAATACAAAGAAACAGACCTGTCTGATCATTTTCTTTTACATTTCTTCCTCTCTACTAAAAACTGCAAATATAGTATGTTAGTTTTAATGTTGCGTCAGTCCCGCCCATCTCTCCAGGCCCCTCCTATCTCTCCAAGCCCCTCCTATCTCTCCAAGCCCCTCCTTATCAGGATGTCACTGAATTTAGAAGCCCGGGGAACTTATT
This sequence comes from Pelodytes ibericus, assembly GCA_036172795.1. Classification (NCBI taxonomy): domain Eukaryota; kingdom Metazoa; phylum Chordata; class Amphibia; order Anura; family Pelodytidae; genus Pelodytes; species Pelodytes ibericus. Next base: position 16,345,004 of record CM069857.1, read on the forward strand.
TACAATGTAAAACTGGGAATTGTTTTAAAGTTTAAATCAGTGCATTTCATATATGTATTACACACACGTAAATCATCCAGAAACTTGAAAAAAAAAAAAATTGGGGTTCCCGCGTACACTATGACTATAACCTGGATGACACTGGCTTTTATTCATGGATAATCACAAGCCTTTCCTAGCCTGGATCTGTATTAAAAGGCTTTCCTTAGCTCTTGTCATTAAGCAGTTATGAATCAGGTATAGTGGCCCCCGTGCCCTGCGCTTGTTACTTTGTAACTGGGGGAGTAAAAAAAAAAAACACAACAGACCGTGAGACAGTCTCATGTCACCAAATTGCCATGCTTCACTGTAAGGACCAGACAATAATGAAGTCTAGTTCTCAGCACAGCAAGCACCGTGGGGTGAGACCAGTCTGATTATACAAACAGAGCTTCGTGATGAATCCAATCTCCTGGCACAAGCAACTCAAAAGCACTAGCACACTGCAGACATACCCCTGTAAATTATAAAAAATAAATAAACCCACCCCCGACTCCATGCTTATCTTCAAAACGGCAGATGGAATAGGCCGGCATCAGGATCATACATAAAAAAAAAAATAATAATAACAAGCTTTTTTCTCTCCCTTGGTAGCTAAATAAATCCAGTGTTATCACAAATCCCCTATAGGTTTTAAACACTTTCCTACGCTGACTTGCAATCTATGTCGTCTTCGATCTGTACATAGGAGAGCTTTTTACAATAAGCTGTGAGCACATAGAAGTGCAGATATTTAAACTCTAGAGATCGGATTTGATTTTACTGTAATATTTTTCCCGTACAGTAATACACACTTTGATTCAGTTTCCTTTTTTGCCTGTGTACCTCTGCACTGAAGGACGGGTAAAAAAAAATCCAGGTTTAATACATAACAAAAAATACGTGGGCTGCTGGAAATTTGTAATTAATTAAGTAAATCACTGGCCTGACCTAGGGTGGTATAGTATAGCCACTGACAGATGTATCGGATATTTCCCATCAGTATATATAGCTAGCCATATGTACAGCATAACTCTGCTAATTATATATTGAGCCAGAGTTAGTGCTACAATGCAGCTTCCGTCAGTTAGCCTGACATAGACGGTGGTAGTTGAGCATCATGGATATAGTAAGCCAAATGTTCAGCATAGCTCCCATAGTTATATAGTTAGCCTGACATAGACTGTGGTAGTTGAGCAACATGGAAGACTGTTTGGAAGCTGAAGCTGAGCTTCACGGGAACTGAAGTTCACCGTTAATATCTTCATCCACTGATATCCGTACTTCCCATGAGACTCAGCTGTGCCCCCTTCAGATGTGTGTCCCTGAGGCTATTGCCTTAGTTGCCCTGTCAGGACACCACAGAAAAGATGGCGTCAATAAAGCTTTTCAGAAATCCATGAGAGTCGATCTATCCTCAATGATCTACTGTGTCCAGTGTGTTATCCAACTACAAGCTACATGGTCTCCTGATATTAATCTTTGTTGCAATGGGTTCTGGGAGCACGGCTGCTTCACGGCACTGTTGGGCCTTGGGTTGATAGTGGGGCCCTCCTCCAACAGTACTTACAATAATATTAAAGTGTCATAAAAAGTAACTCGACATAGAAAACATACTATTACCCATCTTCAAAAGCAGGTAACATGAAGGGGGGGACAACAGAAAAAGACAAACGCTTGACGCGTTTCACACCAACTGGTGCGATCTCAAAAAGCAGTCTACATGAAATGGTACAACACACGTTTTAAGTATGCAAGCGTAATAACAACATTAGCAATGAATTAAAAAACATTTGGTGTCATACCTGCAGCCCACGATTCAGAAGCGGTGTTCACCAGTTAGTACGAAACGCACCAAGAGGTTTTTTTTTATTTTTTTGTTGCCCCCCGCTTCATGTTACCTGCTTTTACCGCTCTAAGTGTTTTAGTACCTGGAGGAAGGCTACGGATTACTTTGCTCACTATTTCATGGAGGCTGGAGCCGGTCACACCTGTTCGTTTGTTTGTTACCCATCTTCACATCCTCCCTCATCTCATTTGATTCTAAATAGAACCCGCACAGTTACGCTCTCCATCCTGTGTCATACCATGCCTGGCCAGCGGTGGAGCAAGAGTGCCCCCCGGTAAGAAATAGGACTGAGTCCCCTGGGATCATGCTATGTGATGTGTGTATGCTAGCTGTGCAATTAGGGAAAACAGAACGTACCAACAAATGATGGGAAGGAAAATTCTGTTGAGCTAAGCTTGTCCCAAAAAAATAATATACATGTATCCCATGATGCTGAATGGACAGGTGCCAGTGTGCTGCAAGTGTATTTGTCTACCTAGTGTGTACAAATGACACTGAGGTCTTTCTTCATTACATAGAGAATTGCAGGGAAATGAGAAGGGAATTTCAAACTTAAGGCCAAGAATCAGAGTTTGGAAAGTTGGGTTCTATGATTTGACCAAGGCTCGTCCGCCATGTCATATTAGAGTCTCAACATGGTACTATTCTTCACCATTACTTGTAATAAAAATAAAAAAAAGAATAATTCATTCATTCGATACTGTAGACATATATATATTTACGTCAATATTTCTATTTCACACCTTTTTTCAAAAGAAGTAAAAAATCCCTTTTCTAACACGTTTTAAGATACCAGTAAACACTTGCACAGTAGCCGGCCTTCTCAGTTCTTCACAATATTATTTTCCGTTACATCTTCTAGTCTCCTGTATAAATGTCTGCGTTAGCAGTAATATCCCAGGTTTCCCTTCATTTCTCCGTATTTTTTTTAAATGTTTTTTTAGTTGTAAAGCAGTGACAGGTTTTTTTTTTTTTATCAAGACAACTAGAAATGACATCAAGCAAGTTAGTACAAGTTTGAACCACATGGCTGCTGGAGAAAGGAGAAAGGGAAGGGCCAACCTGAAATAAATAAACTGTGCAAGGTTAGGAATGGACAGACAACATTTCTTGCCAGAAACCACCACGCATAACAATACACTGATAAAAATGTAACCAGATCTCATTAACATCATTACATTGCATAATGACACCAACCCCAAGCTGAAATATAAGCCATAGGCCAGCCACGGAAACTCGTGGGCGTGTTCCAATACCCGACCCTGCCACTCTCAACATGGTAAGTCTCTTTTTTAACAGATGGAAAAGGTTTTTGGCAGCAGTCCTATGGAAGCATGGCAGCTGTTGGTCAGATGATAAACTGGCGTGTACTATCAAACGTACCTGCCAGTTCATCCTCATACTAGGGACAACTAACTAACTAAAAAAGTTTAGTGTCCCTTTAAGCAAAGGAAGGATTACACACTTGGCCAGTGCTCGGTTAGAGGGCAACTGGAGGGGGGAATTGCCCCTTAGCCCCCTTGCCAACTCTTCCCTGTTGGTGTCATTGTTTTAAGTGTACCCCGGATTTAGATCAGTACATGCTATGTATTCAGCGTTCACATCACTAGACTGTAACGTGACCAGCTGGAAACGTGTTTTATTCCCAGAGGAGAATTAGATTTGCAGATGTATGCACGCCTTGTCGAGACATTGCATATGCATGAGAGTGCCGCTAACGCACCATTTGTTTCTCAAGCACAGGTATAAGAGGGCTAAGTAGTTCTGAGATTTATAACTGAAAATGTCATTTAAATTTCCTCTTGTGACAAATAGAACTTATTCGATTCACGGCGTCGCTTCTAAATCAGATGGGTTTGGTAACTACATTTCTATATTGCTGTGTTAAAGGGGTGAAGCCACCTGTTGCTCTAGATTTAAAGGAGAATTCGACTTTTTTTTTCTTCTAACCTTTGCTCCCCTTTCACTTGTGCTTCTATATTAAAATGCAGCGACTCAGTATCCCTCAGTTGGGGTCCGAATCGGCTGCTCTGGTCGTTTTGGGAACTGAAACATCGGAAGCGTTCATAATTTCATTATAAAAAGCATGCCGATGTGTATACCCAATATTCCCCCCCAAAATACACAAAATTCTGCCAATATCAATTCTCCCGATTTTTGTTGGAGAGTTGAATAGAAAAGTGTAGACAAATTAATGTCATTATATTTGCAACGCAGAGCAGGGGGAGTAGGGAGTGCAGGCATCAGGGAGAAAAGAAAAGAGAAAAATATATAGTGCAATACTTTTATGGAAATAAATTTGCTGAGATAAAAAGAAAATTTAAGAAATGTTAAAATACTTATATTAATGTAAATTAATAACAAATATGTCATGTTCACAGAAGTGTTTGTGAGTGTATACACTATTTATTTCCATTACAGTATTACACTATATATATTTTTTTATGCCTGCACTCCCAGTCCCCAAGGGCTGTTGATCAGTATGTACCTGAAGACTACATCATGGGAAACTGTGACTTGGGGAAGAATTATTTACTTTTATATTTATTAAAATCATGTGGATTGTGGCCCTCTATTTTGTTCATATTTTAAACACAAAACAAATATAAAAGTATATATACAATCTTAATATATTAGTGTTATATATTAATTTACATTAATATAAGCCTTTTAAAATTTTAATACATTTTTTATATTATTTTCTGTTCATTTTTTTATTTTTTTATGTGCTTAAATAATATATCATGTTTTTTAATTTTTTTTAATGATTTTTTAAAAATATCAATGATTCTTGTTTTTTTTTTTTAAATATTGCATTATAGGAGCTACTGAATATGGCCAAATCTGGCCTGAGTCCGGCCCAGATCGGTGGCATGAAGGCGAATTGTGGAGAAATCTACAGTTCATCTACCCATAAATGGCTGTTTTCGGCAGTAAATCTGAAATTACGCAAAGTCCGGGTGATCTTATGGATTTGCTTACTTCAAAATAACTGAACCCCGCCAAAGTTGGCACGAAATCGGTGGAAATGTACAAATTCTACAGAAATTAGCCGTGTAGAAGAATTATAGTAAACATATATGAAACACAAAAATATTTATATACTATTATAATATATTAACATGATATATTCTGATTGTATATTTACATTAATAAAAGCATTGTTAAATTTTATTAAAACTGATTTTGTATTATTTTATGTTCATTTTATTTTGATGTATTTATGTCAGGGTATTTTTTTTACCTATGTCTTTGAAATTAAATTTCGTGGCCATTTCGGGTGGATTTTAGCTATTCTGCTACAGCTGAAGTCCTCCCATTGACTTTTACTCTCCTCCCAAAATGGCCCCCAAAATAAGCCAAAGTATAGAAGCATATAAAGTATAGAAGCCTATAAGGAGGACCAAGGCTAACATTTCGGCAGCCAAAATCAGCAGGAGTTCAGCATCCAAAATGGAAACATGAAAATTGTCCACATTGGCCCATTTCCATATCGATTCAAGGTCACTTTGGTGGTTTCTCAGTGATCCGGTTGGGTCCGAAACTCGGATCTCTGTTTTTCCTGGAACCATCAGATTTGACCTTTATGTCCCATAGTCCATTATCATGTAATATTTGGGAGCCAAACCATTGCTCACATGCCCTATAATGCTGATAACAATAGGCCACGAAAACCACTTAGTTTTGGTGAAATTCAGCTTCACTCGGTGTCGGTAGAGATCAGCGTGGAATCGGCTATGGAGGAGCAATTTTGGGGCCGAATATCCTTGCATATTGGTCCGACCCCTTAGAGTTAAAGAGCTCCATTTTTGGCTTTAGAAGGTTTTGTCAGGGGCGTCTCAGCGCTTGGGTGCTCTGTCCTTCATAGATAAGCTCCCAGCTACATGATTTACCTCTTACACAGTAAGGTCATTTACTATAATTGGAATATTTTACAAATGTGAGAGATTATGTCTGCTCGGGTTGGACAATTTAATTGCTTTTGTTCTTCTGCTGTATTATTCAGGCTGCTGTAATTATGTGTACAGTAATAAACCTCACACACAGAGAGAGGTCTATGGAGCAGTGGCCCCCAGTCCCCCTGTCTTTCACATCTCTAGGGTCGAAGGAGAGTTTGGGAGGTAGCAGTCCAGGACAACTTACAGGCCAACATTAAAGCCACTGAGAAAACTGGTGTATGACATCATTGTGCATTGAGACAATAAAGTAGGGAGAAGTAGTACAGAGTTACAAGTCGTCTTGGGATCTAAAGACGTTATTAGTTATGGTGGGGGTCAAACTCATGGGAAAAGCCCTCCATTAAAAATTTAAGGGGTAGCAGAGACATTATTAAACAGAAACCTACACACACCAGACAAACCAGAAGACTTGCTTTTCCCACAGAAATCCCACATTTCCATTGCTACCACCACTGCAAGGGATTCTGGGTAGACATATGCATGTAAGGTTAGCAACGTATACAGTGAATATAGAGGCAAAAAGGTGCGCAGGTAACCTTATTTACACATGCCTACCCAGAATCCCTTGCAGTGGTGGTTGCACTGCAAGTTGAGGCTTTCTATGTGGAAAGCAAGTCTTTTGTCTTGTCTGGTGTGTGTACATATGACAGAGAAAATTCCTTTTAAACTAGCAGTTCTTTAACATCAGCCAATAGGCACTTCCCTAGAGTATGGGTACTTCACAAGTTAGGATCAAGATGCCCCTCTAGACTGCCTTGGGTTGTCCAATGATTTATTGCAGTTTAATTAAAATGTATGGTATATCTGCTCTTCAATGCCAGATGGTACGTTTCCAGCTCTTTCTGCATTACAGGGACAATACACATAACTGTAACATTACATTATGAATTTAAAAGGTATAAATAAATGTATAAATAGAATAGTGTCTGATATTCAGGAGATGGGGCTGTCAGAAGTGCAAGTAAAAAAAAAGATGGACACTCAAAAAGAATAAAATTATTTTTGAGAAAGTTTCTATGATGTCCCATTCACAAGATATTAATGTTTTACAATGAGCATGTAAGCCGACAAACATGCTTCACAGACTTATTTAAAAAAAAAAATTTTATTGAACCTTGAACAATGCTAAAAATAAATACATTTTAACATCATTATCCTGTGCCAAAAATTAAAAGGGAGAATACATGTTTTTTTATAATAATGTCCCTTTATTTGCATCAATGGAAGTTTGTCAGAGGACATACTGGAATGTACATTAAAACGGTCAATAGTTTTATATTAGAAGATAATGTGAAAAAAAAAAAGTGATACACTGCAAAGTATCGGGAGTTTTATAAAAAAAAAAGGCGCAATCGCCGTTTGTTATGTATAACGTTGATTGGGCTTTTTTTTAATAACTCTCGACACTTTGCGGTGCAGGAAAGAGACCTCCGCCAAACGAGGAAAAAACAGATCTATTTATTTTGTCTTTCCATTACATTAAGGAGTACTTACATATAAAAAAAAGCCCTGTAGCTGGAACTGCCCCTCTAATATGTCACAAGGGGTATTTTTTCGAGAGAAGCCCGGAGAAGGGCGAAGTCCCTTGACGAAGAGGCTGTGTTGGGTTGGGTTTTTATAAACCCAATTAATGCGAGATCAGATAAGTGGCCACCGGCTCATCCAGTCTGCCCATTCCTTGTCGAAAACCTTAGCGTTAAACAGACACTATCGGGATTTCTATTTATTACCCCTATTTACCTTTTAACGTGGCCTTAAATGTGGTAAAATAGTAACGCTGAGGTCAGGCTGCATATATAGGAAGATCTTTAGAATTTTGGTGGTTGCTTGCGTGGAGTTTATTTCATGTATTTTAATCTTATCTCTCTCCTTTGATTTAAACAATAGACCATCTCTAGACACGCTCGGACAGGGATGAGTCACAAAAAGGAGATTTTCTCCCTTGTAATGTCGCATAGGTGTTCAATTCTCTTTTCTTTATTTCAAAATATACTATACAGCCTGGCCTCAACGACAAATCAGGTTTCCCACCATGACATAATGCCTTATAGCACCGACCCGTATATATATATATGTTAATTTCCTTATTTTTAGTAAGTTCGGGGAGCTATAAACTGAAATGATGAGTTGAGATGAAAATTCCACCTCACTGACTCAGCTGTACCTAGTGCCGCTGTTCTGACATTACCGCCAGGAATCCAGATCTTCCCATCGTGTGAACTGCGCATGCTATCACTGATTAGACAGCTCGGAGGAAATGCACACTGGGGTGGACCACACGCATCAGCTCGGCAAAGTCTGAGATACCGACATCTACACTTCCCATGATGCCTCCCACCGTCAGCAGTAAGCAGGCCAGGGGGATTAGGGTTAGGGTAAGGGAAAGGGTTTAACTATAAGCACTGTGTTAAATCCAGGTTCATAAATTACACCAGGGGTAGGCGGAAGTTTGGGGTAAGGGTTAGCTGTAATCCATATAGTTATCCCTAAACCCTGACTCTAACCCTAAACCCCCTTGAGTTAACCCTAACCCTTACCCTCACTCTAACCTCAACCCCCCTGGTTTGAGTGCTCAGATTGCATACCGTGAAGGGAGAGAGGCATCATGGGAAATGTAGCTGTCGGTATCTCACGCACGCACGCGCGCACACGCGCACGCAAGGGGGCCCATTAGTTTGCACTTTCGGAGGAAATGTCAGAACTATATAGTGTGGATGTGCACTCGCACTGCAGGTGCTCTGGTCACAGTCCCACCCAGACCACTAACATGCAATAAATTAATAACACGCCCAGCACTTCTGTGAATGAGGGGATTTATTGCCCCAACGGCAAAGTCTCAACTCCACAGGGCCCGTGCTGGCCGCCATGCAAAGCAGACTTGATCTCAGCATCTTCGTCCCACATCCCTCTGAACTACACTCAGGCCAGAACTATCAAGACAAACTGATGGGGTAGGGAGAGTAGTGATGGCTAGCCTTGGCACTGCAGATGTTTGGGAACTACATTCCCCGTAATGCCATAGGACTGACTGAGTGAGCCTCACGGTATGTGTAATGCTGCAAGATCTGTGACGCCAAGATTAGCCAGCACAATTAGACTCTCTGTCCTTAACGAAAAATTAATGAGATGCTGATTATTCCAAGTTGTCACTACAGTAGATCGATTTCTATTCAGTCTTTACTGCTCTTGTCATGCCATGTAACGTAAACAGCAAGTCTGATCCGGCACCCAGGTCAGGGATATCAATCCGTCTTGCCAGGCACTCTCTAGGTCTGCATTCCGAACGCGTTGGGGATACTCCTGGTTTCAGAAGGTCAACGGTCTCCCTGGCTGAGCCATTAAGAATTCCTACGTTCCCTGTGCTAAAATTAGTGGCGAAATGCGTAGTCTGACAGCCATATTGATTTTTTTCTTGCCGTCAACAGTAATTATGCTGTTCATTAGGTGTCGCAAGATGTTTTTCAGATAGTTTCCAGCTTTATTATCTACCTCTCAATGACAATCGATACACGAACAACAACAATGTCTAACCCGGAATCCTATACCATCCAAAAACTGCAGGGGTGTAGGAGGGGGGCTCTCCAGCTATAATCATGGAAAGCGTCCATTTAAAAACACCACCCTGCTTGCCAGCAGAGGCTCTGGCTGGGGAAATCAAAAGAACTCCTCTCACCTGTACCATGCTGGTGAGCAGGCAGGTGTCTGTGTGCTGCCTCTCATGCTCCCCGCGCGTTCCACGGGGGTCATGTGACCTGCCAGCGCTCAGGCTACGGATTTCATGGGCAGCACGAGAGGCAGCAGCGGAGCACATACCCCATGCTGCCTGCCACTAAACACCAGGGAACTGTAGGTGCTGGCTGGTGTAAGTCCTGGGTCTGCAATGTGGGTGCTGGGGCAAATCCTGAGTCTTCCTAACGAGTGAATGCTGGTTTGACATTATTTTGTTTATTTATTTTACGTTTTTTTTATTATGAAAATGGATATACAACCTAATATCCATTGCTCATACCTATCTCTATAAATGAAAAAATCAACTGTTCTCCATTCTTCCACTCAAAAATAGTACATAGTCTGTAGTGAGCAGGTACCCTCTGAGGAAGCCTGATGGCGAAACACTGCAGGGTTCCTTTCCCACGTTCATAACAACTCTCGTTTGGTGTACTACATTTTAATGTGTGTGTATTTGTATTGTTTATTAAACATTTGTGACATCTGCATTGTGTTCTGTGTTACTTTTCTTTCCTTGCTCACACTTGCACCATTACTGTCTCACTTTGTCACCTTTTCCTTGGAGTCGGGGGAATAACTCTGTGTGTTGGACAGAGCAGCTCTTTTTTCACACCCTTCTGGCGCACGTCTCCTGCTTGTCTTTTAAGCTAAATATATGAAGCTTCTATTTACCTGCAAAGTGGCGCAAATGTTTGTTTTTTCCCCCTTTTTTTTTATTACTAGAAGCATAACTCAAAAACCTGGTGCCAGTCACCCGAAGTAAACCCGACTGTCTTTATAGATACACCCGGAATTACTGTGAGCTCTGCCTCTCAGCTGTGGCAGAGTTCGTCGGATGCTGGTGGCATGTGAGACGGAAGGTCTCTCTCTGCACTAGAAGTAAGAGACTGTCAGCGACAGTCTCAGGGATGATGCCTCCTGGGGGAAGGACCGCCGTGCAGGTACAGTAAAGAGGTCAGTTTAGTTTTATATTAGATACACAAGTGGAAAAAGGTTCAGTGGCCCTTTAAATCTCTTTAAATCTCGCCATCCGCTAATTAAAAACCTTTGTTGCTCGACAGATCTTGCCTAAAATTGTGGAAAATGCCTCTGCCCAGTCTGCATAATAATGACTACAAATGCTTGGTTTATAACATGTCCTGTTATCCCATTAACAGCAGCAGATACATTACACTGTGAGGCGTCACAGATGAGAGTAATTCAGAAAGCTTCTTAGCAGCTTAGCGGAGATTTAAACCCATCTGCAGAAAAACACTCGCTCATGAGCCCTTTCCATCACATGCTATAACGGTATTTTACCCTCTCAGAGCAGGACGGCTGGCCTTTAAATGTTTAGCTATTTTTTATACTGCTAATAATGGGATTATTAGACTATACCTGCCAATAGCCCTGGATTTGCCGTGACAGTCACGTATTGTGTCCTGCCAAGTCTAAGCAGGCAGCGTAAGGTCTTGGGGTCTCACAGAGCTGTGACCCGGCACGACATTCTGCTGATAATTATGGAAAAAGAATACAAATTAAGGGGGACCCTCTATAATCTATTCCTCGGGACGGGAACGGTGTTATGCATGTGGCTGAGGCCAGACGATAAGACGTTGTGGTTTGCATCTACGCACCTATGTAGGTGGCACCAGGTGGTGAGTGGGGTCAGATTTGACCCAAATTTCTACACTTCTGGGGGGAATGACCAGTCACTGATAGTCCTGCCTCTTTCTTTATGCTGCCCTAGGCCTTAATAAACTTATACACCCCCCAATCCTCAATGGCCACACCCCTTCCTTCCATGGCTGCACCCCTACCTCGCATAACCATTCCACTACACCACATTGCCCCCACATACCTTACCAGTGGATTAGTTTCCCAAACATTTATTGCCACTGCACCATATTGCCCCCACATACCTTACCAGTGCATCATTTGCCCAGACATCCATTGCCACAGCACCACATTGCCCCCACATTCCTTTTGCACAGCACTAGATTGCACCCTGGTGATTTAGTCGGGGCAGTGTGGATGTCTGTGTGTAGGTAGCACAAGGCAATGACGGGGGATGTACCACCAACTTTTGTAGTGCTATCGCCCCTCCCCCCCGCCCCCCCTAGCCTTCTGCTGCCCCCTTCAGCCTACCATCCAAGGCCTTGATTAAGCGTGTTATCCCCCTTTCTCTGTTGCACAATGATTCCTGTGTTATTTTATTGCTTTTTGGTCGGATCCTGTAAAATAATTTTGGATATCTTTTTCTACCGGAGCTTGGAGTGCATGCGTTTTGGTTCTCCTGTTCCTACTTGTTACATTGCTGCCTCTACAGCTAATACGCAGCACCCTCCATCCGGTACACACGGGAGTATTTCTCAGAGCCACGGTGAGTGGAGCCGGCTCATCCTTATCGGGATTTCTCCTTTTTTCCCGCTAGGTGTACTTAGCCTAGGCAGAAATACAACGCGAGAGCACATGCTATTTGTCTGTGTGCACCTGTCCCTGACTTCCTCTTCCTGTTTGGCTGCTTATTTTGCATATTGGGAAATCTGTAATGCTAATGTCAATACATACATGAACAATTGATTGGGCTATTCACCAAAATGTGAGTTGCATTTGAGATGAATATGTCATCTCACCAGTTTAACTATACATTGCACAGGGACAGACCTGTTGAGTTTCCCTGCATAATGTATAGCTAAATTGGTGAGATGATAAGTTCACATTTTAGTGAATAGCCCCCTGAGTGTAAAGTTCCTTGCTGTTATTCAGATTCTTTGGCTGATATATCTATGCAGCGTAGTGTTTTTAATTAAACCAAAGAGTTTCAAAACCAGACATGTTTTGTGTGTTTTAATTGTAAAAAAAAAAAAAAAAAAAATTATTTCTGGGGCAAAGAGCTAAACGTGGAACAATCAGCAGAACAAATTCTATTGGTTTCCACTTTTGGAACCTTGCTCCAGATATAACCTTAATATGTAGCACCCCTTCGTCTTGTCGCCATTAAAGAGACTGTCTAGTTCTCAAAATGCATCTTCCAAATATTAATGCATATCAATGTGCTTTCAAGGTACTTTAAAAGCTTGTGTTACATTTTGCATTGCTTAAAATATAAAATACTTACAGCTAGATGAAACTGTTAAATTACAGCAATTTGCAAGAAACCAGGACTGCCCACATTAGCTGAGTAAATGTCATTTCCTTTTGTTTTTCCTGCAGGAACCAGTGAGAATAATATCATTCTCTATAGTGATGTCATCAGACAATGTGTTGCACAGTTAAGAGATCCTACTGTGTACAAGAGCAAGTTTATCACAATGTATTCTATTCCAGCAGCACAGGAAGTGACTAAATAAAACAAAACTTTATATCCTCAGTGTCTATAGAATCAGTGCTGCCGCACCTGCAGTAAACATGCAGACTAATCACTGGGGGGAGGGCTTGAGTCAAATACCGTATTTGCTCGATTATAAGACAAGGTTTTTTTCAGAGCAAATGCTCTGAAAAATCCCCCTCGTCTTATAATCGAGGTCTCTTATAATCTGACCTCAAATTGAGGTCAGATTATAAGACATGGATCCAGGTCCCCAGCAGAGCTGCAGGGGACCTGGATCCCCCTCTCTAGCAGCAGGGGATGTCTGCGCAACGAGCGCAGACTCCCCTGCTTCCGCCCGGCACGACCGCCGGGGCTTCTGTGAAGAAGCCGGATACTTCCGCTTTCGTCACAGAAGTCCCGGCGAGCGTGCCCCACTAGCCACCAGGGAGAATCGGGCAGCTGGGGGATGTCTGCACGATACGTGCAGATATCCTCCATGCTGCCCGACACGGCAGACTATTATGACGGACCAGCTGACCAGCTCAAGGGAGGGAGGGGGGCAGAGAGACAGGGGAGGGAGGGAGGGGGACAGAGAGACAGGGGGGACAGAGAGACAGGGGGAGGGAGGGGGACAGAGAGACAGGGGGGACAGAGACAGGGGGGAGGGAGGGGGGCAGAGACAGAGTCAAGGGGAGGGAGGGGGTTAAGAGACAGAGACAAGGGGAGGGAAGGGGTTAAGAGACAGACAAGGGGAGGGAAGGGGTTAAGAGACAGAGACAAGGGGAGGGAAGGGGTTAAGAGACAGACAAGGGGAGGGAAGGGGTTAAGAGACAGAGACAAGGGGAGGGAAGGGGTTAAGAGACAGAGACAAGGTGAGTGAGGGGGTTAAGAGACAGGCAAGGGGAGGGGGGAGAGAGAGAACAATGGGGGCAAGGGAAAGAGAAAGGCAGCATTGGCACATAAAAAGAAATAAAAACTAGAAATAAATTTTTTGAAAGCAATTTACATGTGAATATATACAAGTTGAACTTTTTTCCTATAGGGTAGTCTTATATTCAGGCTTTTAGTTTTTTTCCTAAAGGAATATCCAAAGTTTGGGGGGTCGTCTTATAACCAGGGTCGTCTTATAATCGAGCAAATACGGTATTAAAAATGTGATATATGCAGAATGCCTGCATCAAATCACACTGGGGGAAAAGCCTGTGCACTATACAAGCAGTGATCTTCATCTTGCACCAAAGTGAGTTGGTGAAATTCCTAGTCCATGTGTCCCAAACCCTGATTCACAGCTCATTGAGAATTATATTTATTGAGTGGGAATTCTATACCAGGGTGTCTCGAGATGTAGCATGCCGAGTGACATTACAATGATTTGGTTAAAAAGAACAAACCATATTAATCTGGACACATATTGATGGATAAAAAGACCAATTTAAACGACTGCCCATAAAATATATAAAATGCGTACACTGTGTCGACTATGCTATATTTATTTTATATATGGCCCACCAGGGGACATGGTGGATCTGAGTGTGGCAGCTGCTTGGCAGGCAAAGTGGTGTGGTCCTATTTCCCAAACTGTCCATCTTCGAGGACCACTCCCTGTCAGCCCACGTGACCCCCCAGTCTAACTAATTTTCAGGCCGACACCGCTTCTACCACTTGGACCTGACACTTGCTGTCCCTAAAGGAAGTGGGAGATCTTCAGGCCATTGTAGGTAATGTAATTATCATTGCAGTCTCCTGAACTTAGCGTTGCTAGCATGTAACAGCACATCAGGTGTGAGCGGGCCAGCACATACATCCAGCATTGTAAGTAATTCGTATAGGCAATACTTAGTTTCATCCACTTTGTGCTCCTTATAAGATAAGTATTGTCCATTCGGCATTTAGGTATGCCACATTTTCCTCCCCAAAAAAATAAATACCAGCCATGATATTGCCACCATAGATTTATTGATATTGGCCTCAAGCTATTTTTTTTTACTGGTCCACCAGCAGGGGAGGGATGGCAACTGTTGGCTCAGGGGGGAAAAACATATTTTTGTTACTCTCGGTGCCTCTTTATCATCCCACCTGTTATCAGAGATACACATAACCATGTCTTTCCAGCCTTGCGTATAAAAGTTTTTCAGGGCCGCTCAAACCCTACCTGAGTAGAATGCTCTCCCCAGCTGCTCCCACCTCCTATAACCTCCGCTCCAGTACCAGCACTTTGTTTACTATGTCAAAATACAAAAAAGAAAGTGGCTCGATACTCATCTTCCTATAGAGCACCACAGTTATGGAATCGCCTCCTGGACACCATCATCCTCCAGTACTAAATCCCTGTAAATCCCAGATCTCTGTCACTATTCTTCAATACAGAATGCACCTGTAATCATGATCTCTGTCACTATTCCTCAATACAGAATGCACCTGTAATCATGATCTCTGTCACTATACCTCAATACAGAATGCATCTGTAATCATGATCTCTGTCACTATACCTCAATACAGAATACACCTGTAATCATGATCTCTGTCACTATACCTCAATACAGAATGCACCTGTAATCATGATCTCTGTCACTATTCTTCAATACAGAATGCACCTGTAATCATGTTCTGTCACTATTCTTCAATACAGAATGCACCTGTAATCATGATCTCTGTCACTATACCTCAATACAGAATGCACCTGTAATCATGATCTCTGTCACTATACCTCAATACAGAATACACCTGTAATCATGATCTCTGTCACTATACCTCAATACAGAATGCACCTGTAATCATGATCTCTGTCACTATACCTCAATACAGAATACACCTGTAATCATGATCTCTGTCACTATACCTCAATACAGAATGCACCTGTAATCATGATCTCTGTCACTATACCTCATTACAGAATGCACCTGTAATCATGATCTGTCACTACACCTCAATACAGAATGCACCTGTAATCATGATCTGTCACTATATCTCAATACAGAATACACCTGTAATCATGATCTGTCACTACACCTCAATACAGAATGCACCTGTAATCATGATCTGTCACTATATCTCAATACAGAATACACCTGTAATCATGATCTCTGTCACTATATCTCAATACAGAATGCACCTGTAATCATGATCTCTGTCACTATACCTCAATACAGAATGCACCTGTAATCATGATCTCTGTCACTATACCTCAATACAGAATACACCTGTAATCATAATCTCTGTCACTATACCTCAATACAGAATGCACCTGTAATCATGATCTCTGTCACTATACCTCAATACAGAATGCACCTGTAATCATGATCTCTGTCACTATACCTCAATACAGAATGCACCTGTAATCATGATCTCTGTCACTATACCTCAATACAGAATACACCTGTAATCATAATCTCTGTCACTATACCTCAATACAGAATGCACCTGTAATCATGATCTCTGTCACTATACCTCAATACAGAATGTACCTGTAATCATGATCTCTGTCACTATACATCAATACAGAATACACCTGTAATCATGATCTCTGTCACTATACCTCAATACAGAATGTACCTGTAATCATGATCTCTGTCACTATACATCAATACAGAATACACCTGTAATCATGATCTCTGTCACTATACCTCAATACAGAATGCACCTGTAATCATGATCTGCCTCCATACCTCAATACAGAATGCACCTGTAATCATGATCTGTCACTATACCTCAATACAGAATGCACCTGTAATCATGATCTCTGTCACTATACCTCAATACAGAATGCACCTGTAATCATGATCTCTGTCACTATACCTCAATACAGAATGCACCTGTAATCATGATCTGTCACTATACCTCAATACAGAATGCACCTGTAATCATGATCTCTGTCACTATACCTCAATACAGAATGCACCTGTAATCATGATCTCTGTCACTATACCTCAATACAGAATGCACCTGTAATCATGATCTCTGTCACTATACCTCAATACAGAATGCACCTGTAATCATGATCTCTGTCACTATACCTCAATACAGAATGCACCTGTAATCATGATCTCTGTCACTATACCTCAATACAGAATGCACCTGTAATCATGATCTCTGTCACTATACCTCAATACAGAATGCACCTGTAATCATGATCTCTGTCACTATACCTCAATACAGAATGCACCTGTAATCATGATCTCTGTCACTATACCTCAATACAGAATGCACCTGTAATCATGATCTCTGTCACTATACCTCAATACAGAATGCACCTGTAATCATGATCTCTGTCACTATACCTCAATACAGAATACACCTGTAATGATGATCTCTGTCACTATACCTCAATACAGAATGCACCTGTAATCATGATCTCTGTCACTATACCTCAATACAGAATGCACCTGTAATCATGATCTCTGTCACTATACCTCAATACAGAATGCACCTGTAATCATGATCTCTGTCACTATACCTCAGTACAGAATGCACCTGTAATCATGATCTCTGTCACTATACCTCAATACAGAATACACCTGTAATGATGATCTCTGTCACTATACCTCAATACAGAATGCACCTGTAATCATGATCTCTGTCACACACTGCACATTACTGTGAGTATTATTACTATGGAGCTCTGTGATACACTCACACACTGCACATTACAGTGAGTTTTGTTACTATGGAGCTCTGTAATACACTCACACACTACACATTACTGTGAGTTCTATTGCTGTGAGCTCTGTGATACACTCACACGCTGCACATTACTGTGAGTTTTATTACTATGGAGCTCTGTAATACACTCACACACTGCACATTACTGTGAGTTTTATTGCTGTGGAGCTCTGTGATACACTCACACACTGCACATTACTGTGAGTTTTATTGCTGTGAAGCTCTGTGATACACTCACCCACTACCCATTACTGTGAGTTTTATTGCTGTGGAGTCTGTGATACACTCACCCACTGCCCATTACTGTGAGTTTTATTACTATGGAGCTCTGTGATACACTCACACACTAATCATTTTTCCCTAAAAAACAGGGACATCAGAGGAGGAAAAGATTATTTTGGGGTCCAAATCGGGACAGTCCCTCTTATATTTGGGCACTTGGAAGGTATGCCCAACAGCTGTCTTCTGGATTTAAGTCCCATCACATTCAGGCAGCTTCTTATCAGAGGAATATGATGGAAGTTGTAGCTGATCTAGTGCTGCATGATGGCAGTTTAGCAGTCTTTAAAGCAGTGCCTGACACCCCCCCCCCCCCCCCCCCCCCGATATTACAGTAATTGAAGTCACCAATTAATGAGAAGGCAGAGGAAAATCTACAAAGAGAGCGGTGTAAAAATAACTAGCAATGTAATCTGTCAGAAAGCAGGGATTTATACATTCATTTATATGGAAATAGTATTAATAATGTACACGTCCTCCACGCTAAGGAGGTGGACTGGCAGACACTGTGACATTTTAATGAATACAGAATTGGCGCGGGGGTCTCATGCTGTCATTAGGGTTACACTATTACATTCTTTAACACAGACTTTTAGGCAGAGCAATTAGGTGAAGTCAGGTTATCAATATGCCGACTGGGAATGTGGGGAGGACTGCCACCCATCCAGTATTAGGGGAGGGCTGGCAAAGGGGGGGGCAGGAGGGCACTAATCACTCTGCTGCTGGGGCTGTAGGAATTTTCACTTTTAAATGCCTCAGTCGGTAACACTTTTGTTCTATATATCCAATTGTATTGTATTGATTGTATATCTGTCAATCAAACTATGTACCCTATCTGTCAGTATATCTGTCTATCAATCTCTGTACCTTATCTGTCAGTATATCTGTCTATCAATCTATGTACCTTATATGTCAGTATATCTGTCTATCACTCTGTGTACCTTATCTGTCAGTATATCTGTCTATCAGTCTCTGTACCTTATATGTCAGTATATCTTTCTATCAATCTCTGTACCTTATCTGTCAGTATATCTGTCTATCAGTCTCTGTACCTTATCTGTCAGTATATCTGTCTATCAATCTCTGTACCTTATCTGTCAGTATATCTGTCTATCAATCTCTGTACCTTATCTGTCAGTATATCTGTCTATCAATCTCTGTACCTTATCTGTCAGTATATCTGTCTATCAATCTATGTACCTTATATGTCAGTATATCTGTCTATCACTCTGTTTACCTTATCTGTCAGTATATCTGTCTATCAGTCTCTGTACCTTATCTGTCAGTATATCTGTCTATCAATCTCTGTACCTTATCTGTCAGTATATCTGTCTATAAGTCTCTGTACCTTATCTGTCAGTATATCTGTCTATCAATCTCTGTACCTTATCTGTCAGTATATCTGTCTATCAATCTTTGTACCTTATCTGTCAGTATATCTGTCTATCAGTCTCTGTACCTTATCTGTCAGTATATCTGTCTATCAGTCTCTGTACCTTATCTGTCAGTATATCTGTCTATCAATCTCTGTACCTTATCTGTCAGTATATCTGTCTATCAGTCTCTGTACATTATCTGTCAGTATATCTGTCTATCAGTCTCTGTACCTTATCTGTCAGTATATCTGTCTATCAATCTCTGTACCTTATCTGTCAGTATATCTGTCTATCAATCTATGTACCTTATATGTCAGTATATCTGTCTATCACTCTGTTTACCTTATCTGTCAGTATATCTGTCTATCAGTCTCTGTACCTTATCTGTCAGTATATCTGTCTATCAATCTCTGTACCTTATCTGTCAGTATATCTGTCTATAAGTCTCTGTACCTTATCTGTCAGTATATCTGTCTATCAATCTCTGTACCTTATCTGTCAGTATATCTGTCTATCAATCTCTGTACCTTATCTGTCAGTATATCTGTCTATCAGTCTCTGTACCTTATCTGTCAGTATATCTGTCTATCAGTCTCTGTACCTTATCTGTCAGTATATCTGTCTATCAATCTCTGTACCTTATCTGTCAGTATATCTGTCTATCAGTCTCTGTACCTTATCTGTCAGTATATCTGTCTATCAATCTCTGTACCTTATCTGTCAATCAATCTCTGCACCTTATCTGTCAGTATATCTGTCTATCAATCTCTGTACCTTATCTATTAGTATATCTGTCTATCAATCTCTGTACCTTATCTGTCAGTATATCTGCCTATCAATCTCTGTACCTTATCTGTCAGTGTATCTGTCTATCACTCTGTGTACCTTATCTGTCAGTATATCTGTCTATCAGTCTCATACTGACAGATAAGGTACAGAGACTGATAGACAGATATACTGACAGATAAGGTACAATCTGTCTGTCAATATCTCTGCACCTTATCTGTCAGTATATCTGTCTATCAATCTTTGTACCTTATCTGTCAGTGTATCTGTATATCAATCTCTCTACCTTATCTGTCAGTATATCTATCAATCTCTGTACCTTATCTGTCAGTATATCCATCAATCTCTGTATGTTATCTGTCAGTATATCTATCAATCTTTGTATGTTATCTGTCACTATATCTGGATATCAATCTTTGTATGTTATCTGTCAGTATATTTGTCTATCAATGTCTACCTTATCTGTCGATATATCTCTCTATCAATCCCTGTACCTTATCTGTCAGTATATCTGTCCATCAATCTCTGTACCTTATCTGTCAGTTTATCTGTCTATCAATCTGTGTACCTTATCTGTCAGTATATCTGTCTATCAATCTCTGCACCTTGTCTGTCAGTATATCTGTCTATCAGTCTCTGAAAAAAATGATTACAGGTGCATTCTGTATTGAGGCGTAGTGACAGAACATGATTACAGGTGGATTCTGTATTGAGGTATATTGACAGATCATGATTACAGGTGCATTCTGTATTGAGGTATAGAGACAGAAATCATGATTACAGGTGCATTCTGTATTGAGGTGTAGTGACAGATCATGATTATAGGTGTATTCTGTATTGAGGTTTAGTGACAGAACATGATTACAGGTGTATTCTGTATTGAGGTATAGTGACAAAGATCATGATTACAGGTGTATTCTGTATTGAGGTGTAGTACAGAGATCATGATTACAGGTGGATTCTGTATTTAGGTAAAGTGACAGAGATCATAATTACACGTACATTCTGTATTGAGGTATAGTGACAGAGATCGTGATTACAGGTAGATTCTGTATTGAGGTATAGTGACAGAGATCATGATTACAGGTGTATTCTGTATTGAGGTATAGTGACAGTGATCATAATTACAGGTACATTCTGTATTGAGGTATAGTGACAGAGATCATGATTACATGTGCATTCTGTATTGAGGTATAGTGACAGAGATCATGATTACAGGTGCATTCTGTATTGAGGTATAATGACAGAGATCATGATTACAGGTGTATTCTGTATTGAGGTATAGGGACAGAGATCATGATTACAGGTGGATTCTGTATTGAGGTATAGTGACAGAGATCATGATTACAGGTGTATTCTGTATTGAGGTATAGTGACAGAGATCATGATTACAGGTGTATTCTGTATTGAGGTATAGTGACAGAGATCATGAGAACAGGTGCATTCTGTATTGAGGTATAATGACAGAGATCATGATTACAGGTGTATTCTGTATTGAGGTATAGGGACAGAGATCATGATTACAGGTGGATTCTGTATTGAGGTATAGTGACAGAGATCATGATTACAGGTGTATTCTGTATTGAGGTATAGTGACAGAGATCATGATTACAGGTGTATTCTGTATTGAGGTATAGTGACAGAGATCATGAGAACAGGTGCATTCTGTATTGAGGTATAGTGACAGAGATCATGATTACAGGTGTATTCTGTATTGAGGTATAGTGACAGAACATGATTACAGGTGCATTCTGTATTGAGGTATAGTGACAGAGATCATGATTATAGGTGCATTCTGTATTGAGGTATAGTGACAGAGATCATGAGAACAGGTGTATTCTGTATTGAGGTATAGTGACAGAGATCGTGATTACAGGTGTATTCTGTATTGAGGTATAGTGACAGAGATCGTGATTACAGGTGTATTCTGTATTGAGGTATAGTGACAGAATATGATATCACAGACTCCACGGCAATAAAACTCACAATAATGTATGCACAAATGACATAAATATCTCCCAATAGTCCAAAAGGTCACTGCTACATCATCCTGCCCTCCCTTCAATACTAGAGTGGTCGCTCTATGATCATATGAAATGTTGTGAGATATGACTGACTATAGGGTCATAGTTTGTCTAACCCTCCTTTACATAGAACCCTACTGGAGATTCTGATCTATTAGTTAGTTCTGTTGGATCAGAGTTATAGCTTTCTTGTAGAGTTAACGGCCATTCCGACTTTAGAAAGATCTAAGGATTTACTTAAAGGGACTGGCTGGCACCCAAAATGCATCTTCCAGATATTAATGTACATTAATGTGCTTTTAGAGTACTTTAAAATGTATGTTTTACATTTACATTGCTTACAATATAAAAAACATACAGCTAGATTAATGTGTTTAATTACAGCAGTTTGCAAGAAACCAGGACTGCCCACACTAGCTGAGTTCAAGTCAATTTCCTGGATTTATTTATTTTTACTGCGGGAATCAATGAGAATAATTCAAATGAATGGAATTTACTGTGTCTCTAGTGATGTCAACAGACAATATGCTGCACTGTTAATAAATCCTACTGTGTAATAGAGCAAGCTTATTACATTCCACACAATGTATTATATTCCGGCAGCACAGAAAGCGACTAAATGAAAGAAAACTTTATATGCTCAGTGTCTATATAATCAGTGCCGCAGTAAACATACAGAGTAATCACTTGGGGAGGGCTTGGGTCAAAAAAATGTGATTTATGGATAATTCCTGCATCAAATAACACTGAAATGAAGCCTGTGCACTATAGAAGCAGAAATCTTCATCATGCACCAAAGTGAGTTTGGGGACTAGACCGTCCCTTTAATAAAGAAAGAATTGCAGGGAATTGAGACAGGACTTTTAATCTGTAGGCCAGAGAAGCTGAGTTGGAAAAGTTCTCCCATTCGGCTGAAATTCCCATCTCAATTCCCTGAAATGTTCTCCTTATTTCTCACAGCTGAGACACAGCCAGTCTGGAGACTGGCGTGCGCTGTCGGACTGCCAATTAGAGCGGGGGCTTGTCATGCATACTGCGTGGGTCTTCTAGTTAAGGTCCCCTTTGCTGTCACCTTTGCACCTTTCGAAGTAACACCCTATTTAAACAGCACTGTTTCACTTTGACTTTAGCCTATGATTAAGCGTGAGTACACGCGAAACGCGTAAGGCGATTTATTACCACTCTATGCCTTGCTGCCTTAATTTTCTGTATTTTTGATCACCTGCTAATATATCACTATTTTACTATTTTTGGAATTGGGAGTGCAGACATCATTCTTTCTCTTTTTTCGCTACCCCGTTTCAACAACGAGATGGAGCACCCCTAACTACACGGTTTACCATTTCGGAAGCATTACCTATCTCATTTGGAGTGGAGCCGGTGTTGGAGTGGAGCCGGTGTCTTTCTATTTTCCTTTTGCCCCTTTGCTGTTCCCATGTAAATACAACAGTCTTTGTCTCCGCTAGCGAGAGAGAATCAGTCGCCTACCAGATCGACTTGCATGCTTCCCAGGGAAACATGGCAGCTGCCTGTCAGACAATAAACTGGCAAAAGTCCATGCCAGTTTATACTCGCACTCAGGATTTTCACGTGTCATAGTATAAACATAAAGTTTAGTTGTCCTGTAACAAATAAAGGGTTTTGGATGACGCAAAGGATTCTGGGTTGTGGGTGTAGAAGGGTCTCAAATGTTTCCTCCCAGCTATGTCCTGCCAAGCTCTACCTCTCGCTATTGAGAACAGAGGTAGAGTTTGGGATTCGGGACTGCAATGCTCTGTCAGATTAAGTGACATTCACTGTAACACCGACACATGAGCTCCCAAGCTCCGCCCCCATCATCCCGATTCCTTAGACACGCCCCTGATCGAGAGTGATGGCTGCCTGCGGCACATGTGGCGAAATGGTGGAATTTTATTTTGCTAATTGGAGTGGGCATTTCATGTGGTATCAGTGTGATGTAATGAAGGGCTTGCATGAAGCGCTCCGTGGGTTGTGGGAATGTTGACAGTTTGCACTGTTTTTTTTTTTTAAAGCCATTTTTCATTTCATTATCATTACCGTTATGAAGGGAATAGTAAAGCAAAAAAGCGAATTTGGTGGAAAAAAAAAAAAAGCGCTAAGGCAATGTTTAAGTTATTAATTCATTGTAGAACGAAAATAGGTAAGAACACAAGCCAGAAGCAAAGAAAAAACACCCAAATTTGCGCATGTATGCATTTGTAACTATTGTATTCTTGTAATAATGTAATAAAGTCTGTAACGGCCAATTTAGAATTCTTATCTTCCCAGCCATCCGTTATCCGTATTGATCCAGAGTGACTTGGTCATGATAAAAGATACTTTTTTGATAATACAACTTATAAAGTGAATCTGTGAAGTGGAATACCACAACTTGCTACATAAAACAAACTTAAATATGATTATAAAACTGTAAGTGATAGATTAATATAAAGAAGTGTCACAAACCAGTCTTTTAATTTTTCTCGGGAAAAGCATGCTGTTTCTTTTCGAGAAGATTTATAGTTTGTTCCCGTCAGGTTTGTGGTTCATTAAAGGCTGAGTCATCGCACAGGTACACAGAGCTTTCTAAAATTAATTTGTAAGAGTAGATTAAATCTCTGACTGGGACTTTCAGTAATAGACAGATCCTGAGCCATTACTGGCTTCCAAGCCGCCTTTACACTATCGCAGACCAGATAATGTATAGTAACAAATCTGTGACCTGCTCTTATTCTTGAAAATGGCAGGACAAGGATAGACAGCATCATTGCTACTGTTGTGCAGGACCGCCATCAGAAATTTCAGTGTCCTTTACTGAAAAAAATTCTAGGACCCCCCCCCAGGTCTCCCCCCCTTTCTTTGTATATCATGCCAATGATTTATATACACCCCAGGACATGCCGCAGGATTTGAGCTGCCCCCCAGGACATGCCCCATTACCCGCATTGAACATCCAAGTCATTCAGTTTACCCATTAATATGCCATAGCCAGTATGCCCATTAATATGCCACAATCAGTTTGTCCATTAGTATGCCACAGCGTGCCCATTAATATGCCACTGTTAGTTTGTCCATGAATATGCCACAGACAGTTTTTTCATGAGTAAGCCACAACCAGTATGCCCATTAATATGCCACAGCCAGTTTGCCCATGATTATGCCACAGCTAGTGTGCCTATAAATATGCCACAGACAGTTTGCCCATTAATATGCCCCAGCCAATATATCCATTAATATGCCACTCTATGCCCATTAACATGCCATAACCAGTATTCCCATCACGTGACCTGGCGCTCTGACATCAGATCGGCTATAGACAGCATGGAAAGATGTCTGGGCATTGCACAGATATCATGCTGCCATCTTGTGCGGAGATGCTGTAGTTCTTTTGATCTCCCCATCCAGCATCTCTGCCGGCATGCTTTTTTTTTTTGTTTTTAAAGGCTGGGGCCCGGGCGGTCCCAGTGACAGGTGTATGGCCTGTCACCCCCTGATGGCGGCCCTACTGTTGTGGACTGTGACTCCCATGATGCTCAGCTAGCCATGAGGCAGGCTGCATGCTCAGAATGGGAGGGACTTGTCAACAACATATTGGGTTTATCAGGGTAGGTGGTATTTTGATAAGTGCATTGTTTGTGCCGGCCATCGAGGGAAGACCCACGGGAGCTCGGATCACCTTTCAGAAGCTCAAACATCTGTAAACTGTGGCCCTCAGGCTATTGCAGGACTACATCTCCCATACTTCTCTGCCAGCCTCTGAAAAAAAGCATAATGGGAGATGTAGTTCATCAGCAGCTGGAGGGCCGCAGTTTGGAGACCCCGATTAAATGAATAACAGACAAAGAAAATAGTTTTCTTTGGGTTCCATGTTAATTGCTCCATATGTGTAACCTGCACAAGTAATTTATAGATTTGACCTATGCCTGTGCAATGCTTATCCTGCCTGTATATATGTCAGTCAATTTATCCATTGGTCTGTTGATTTTTCTGTCAGTCTATATCCAGTATAGTATTTTTGTGACTGTAGAGAAGACAAAATGATTGAAATTGATCTATACATTGTATTAGCAAAACTGCAAGCAAATGTCTGAATTAGGGAAAAAAAATCTGTTTTAAATTTGTCTGTGGTGTCCCCAGCTTATGACATCACCTGTGGCTTGATATGCAAATCGCACATTTCCTATTGAAATCCAGGTCCTTTGCATATCATGTCACAGGTGATGTCATAAGCAGGAGACTCCACAGACACACATTTAAAACCAATTTTTCCCCCTAATTCAGGCATTAGCTTGCAGTTTTGCTAACACAAAGTATAGATCATTTCCAGTCATTTTGTTTTGCTCTACACGCACAGTATAAGCAATGTTTCGGTGATACAGAACCAGCTTAGTATTCTAGATTGATGGAATTTGCTTGTGCAGGTCTTGTGGGATGTTATAATTAGTTTATTAGCCTTGTATTTTCAGGTTTATTACTCTCTCGTGTACTTTTCTGAACCTGATTGTGACAGGGCAAAAATATCCCCTTAAACAGGAGCAAAAATACATAAAAGAATCTTCTTCTGATCCACTTCTTGCCGGATAGCAGGTTGGGGGTAATGAATAGTTATCTGCAGATATCTGCCATTGTCCCTCCTCATTCCTGTCTGCATTGCCCCTTGTCGCCTAATTAAACACCCCCTCTGCCACAGCAAACCTCGAAAAAACAGAAAAAGACACAGCTGCCCTGCAAGACAAACCCCGAGCCGTGTGTTTTTATTGAGCCCGGACTTTGCATGTCACATTTTTCTTGTGGGGGTTTATTCACTACAAATGAACTGACAGGTGAAACGCAAATGAATATCCGCGCTGGAACGGTAGGAATTCGAGGTTGAAGAATCTTTCCGACTGAGCTCTTAATTCATTGCAAAACTTAGACTGTAATTCCCATAATTCACCGGGGGGGGGGGGGGTTTTCTCTAAACTTCTCCGAACAATAAAACACAATTGACTGGTAAAGGAATAAACCCCACCTGATTCACTTTTACTCGCAAGTTTTTCGAACATAAATAAATACACCTTTTTTTTTATATTATCCATTATTTATATTTATTATATTTTATTTTTATTAATATTATTATATATTTAATATCTGACTTTTTGGGGGATTAAAGACCATTTCTAAGTGTATTTAATGTTTTGTTTTTTTTCCAATGAACTTCCTGTGGGCCTTTTTCATACAGAGAACTTTGTAGACAAGGGCATCATTTGAGTTAGAAACTTTTCATGTAAAGCCAAGATTTTCTTTCCAAGCAGAGCAGTCGAGATGAATTTTGAATTTTTTGGGGGGGAGGGGAGCAGATTTGGCTGATTTATTTTTTGATTTTTTTTAGGTTGGATACTTTTCTTGCAACAAAAGCAATACAATGTATACAAATTATATTTAGCATTAATAACATTCTCTCAGGTCAAATTTATGGCATCTTTCGTAATGGAAAACGTTCATGATAATATATAGCCATTTACTAATAATAATGATAAGAGAATTCACATTATGGTACAATGATATACAATCTAATGCTGTTCTATGGAATCTTGATAGAACTTGAAACAGAGACTTTCTGTTTTGATGATGCATCAAAGAGGGAGTTTTATATTGGAAGATATCACTGGTTCATGGTGGGGAGAAACACAAGCAGTAGGAGATACGATTCCTGGAATCTGGAAGACACAGTCTCACCGACCAGCACTTTCCAAATATAAGTCAGACAGTCCAATAGAGGGAGCGCCAGCGTACTGCATGCCCATAAGCAGATACCAGTGGAAGTAGGTGAGTCCTAGTGGTACCTTCTAAACCAAAATGATTGAAAGATAATGTAAAAAGAGAACAAGTCAAACAAGGCCCATCTTGTCATTCTTCTTCCTATTTAAGGCAGAAAATAAATCTCAGACGAACTAACCATATAAGTCGAAGACGTATCAGGGCCAAACACTAAAAGGGGAGTTCAGCATTCCATCTCCCTGAGCTAACTATACATGGTGCAGGGCTAAACCTGGGGAGCTCAGCGGACCATGGACAATGCATGGCTTAAAGAGTGATAATTTCTCGATTCCGCTCCCCAAGCTTTCGGAGGTACAGACTCATCTGATCAATTCATCCTTCTCTTTAGAAGAAGTTGAAGCTGCTATAGATAGCTTTAAGTCCTATAAAACCTGATGGGTATGTAAATTCTTTTTATAAATTGTTTAAAAAAAAAAAATTCTCCCTCACTGCTGAAGATGTATAATGAAATGGCCTTGACTACTAAAGTTCCTCAGGAATTATTGAGGGATAATGTTATTCCAATATTAAGAACAAGGTAAAGAGCCATCTTAAAAACTACTGACCAATTTCTTTAATTAATGTAGATGTTCATTGACCCAGGGAGATCTTCATATAGCAACACTAGACGGCTGATTGATATATTAGACTTGGCAAATAGGACATCCACCCCCCTCCTGGCCCTGTCGTTGGATGCTGAGAAAGCCTTCGACAGGGTCGGCTGGGGGTATCTTAAAGCTGTGTTGATGGCCTTTGACTTCAACGGGTGGATGCTTCAGGCCATTATGACCTAGTACTCCGCACCAGCAGCGCGAACAGTAGGTCCGAATATCTGCTCAGACTGGTATAAGATGTCTAATGGAACTAGGCAGGGCTGTCCGCTGTCACCACTTCTTTATATTCAATGTGTCGAACCACTTGCCCTGAGTATCAGGAACAGCAAGGACATTAAGGGTTTCCCGACCAAGAAAACAGAATTCAAAATCTCACTTTGAGCGGATGACATTGTTGTCACATTAACTTCCCCCCTATCATCCCTGACTCACTTGATGAAAGAAATCAATAACTAGAGTAAGGTTTCAAATTACAAACGTAATATTAAAACCAAGGTCTTGATGCTTAATATGTCCCAATTAAAATCACAATTCCCCTTTGACTGAAGCTAATAAGCAAATTGATTATCTGGGGTTAGTGATCACTAGAAAAGTAGACAAAATCATGGAAACCAATTTTATGAAATTATTTAGACAGACAAGCTTTTTTTTTGAAGGCGTGGCGATGGTGGGAGTCATCTTGGTGGGGAAAGGTTAACATATTAAATGCCTATGTTGTTCCTAAATGGACCGACATGTTCCGTATGATCCCGCTCTCAGTTCCCGAGGTCTGGTTAGATATGGTCCAAAAGACATTTACAGCTTTTGTTTGGAAAGGGAAAAAGCCGAGCATCGGCACAAACCTATTAGCCAAGAAATTTAAAAAGGGTGGGCTAAATTTCCCAATAATGAAACCATTATTTCAAGCTCATATGATGGTACACAGCTATAACCATCAGGTTACGACAAACCAATTAGAACCTTGGTATCTACTCAAATCCGAAAGTACGGGGAACAAGCACTTAGACCTATATATCTGGTCATTAGACGATAGGAATAAGCAAACTGCTCTCATGAGGAAAAATACAATTTTGGGACAAACACTTAAGTCATATCAGCCCATCAGGAGGCTTATTGGCCGTCATGGAAAAATCCTGGCTTCTCTTAAAATCAGATTAATAGAACAGGTATCCCTCTAGGTGCAGCGAGCTAGGGAGCCTTATGGGTGGGACCAGTCTAATATGCTAATGGAGAGGTTTCCTCTGTAATGGTGCAAGCGAGCAAAAAATGATGATTCCTCTCCCGAGTAGGTTACAACCTATAGGGCCGGCTATTTCAGCCTTTGCCCGTTGTCGCTGAGAGGGATCCCACATCTTTGTTTTTTGTCTCCATGAGTTATTAGGGTATGCCCAGACGTGGGTCCCTAGCTCGCTGCACCTAGAGGGATACCAGCAGTACCACACTGACGAGGCCATTGAAGGCTGAAACGTATGTCTGTGGTTGCTATATTCTTTGTGCAGAGGAGACCTGCTAGGCTATATGGATCTGGACTGCCCTTATGGGGGGGACCAGTCTAATATGCTAATGGAGAGGTTTCCTCTGTAATGGTGCAAGCGAGCAAAAAATGATGATTCCTCTCCCGAGTAGGTTACAACCTATAGGGCCGGCTATTTCAGCCTTTGCCCGTTGTCGCTGAGAGGGATCCCACATCTTTGTTTTTTGTCTCCATGAGTTATTAGGGTATGCCCAGACGTGGGTCCCTAGCTCGCTGCACCTAGAGGGATACCAGCAGTACCACACTGACGAGGCCATTGAAGGCTGAAACGTATGTCTGTGGTTGCTATATTCTTTGTGCAGAGGAGGGGACCAGTCTAATATGCTAATGGAGAGGTTTCCTCTGTAATAGTGCAAGCGAGAAAAAAAACAATGCTTCCTCTCCCGAGTAGGTTACATCCTATAGGGCTGGCTATTTCAGCCTAGGCCTGTTCTCGCTGAGAGGGATCCCTAAGAAAATATCTTAGTGAATCAATGGTTGGTGGGCGGGCTCACTTCGGTTGCTGATTTAATACATTATGACAAACACCAATTATAGATGGAGAGAGAATTGGGCTGGTCCAATGAGCTTTCCAGTTATAAATACGCACTATATGGTAACTGGCTAAACAAATTGGTAACTCCAGCCAGCACTTGATCACTTTAGGAGCCTGACTTATAAATACTCTCATAAACTCCCCTGATCACTCTTTCTAGCCATTACCTATTATAGCAATTTGATTAATAGTATGCTAACTCTCTGACCCTGTCTGTCTGGTTTCTCCCAATCCGAAACTATAGTCTTAATGTTTTGTATTACTCACAGCTTTCCTGAGCAAATATGCTGCATAATCTTCTGTTTATGGATAGTCTGTGTGAGAAATGTTATATGTTGTTGTTGTATTGTATTAAGATTTAATAACGGGGATGAGGGAAGAGGAGGAGAGGATAAGGGTGAAGGGTGAGCTCAGGCATGAGAACATCTGACTCCCCTGTGAATATTTAAATTAAATAACTAATGTTTATAGTGATTTGTACTCCGTATGAGGTAATTCCACAAAACCGTTCCTCTCTACACTCTTATCTTTTTACATTGTTTTGCTTTGTGTTTTTGTCTTTTACACAATAAGAATATTTGTATTGTCTTTTTCATATGATAAAAAAAAAAGAAATAAAGAATATATATTTAAAAAAAAAAAGAAAAAAGATTTTACTAAGCATTATCCATGGTGAGCTAAGCAAGAGACGCTCGTCAGGTTTATCCCTGCAAAAGGTATAGCTGTGATGGTTTCATATCCACCTTATCTTATCTTTTATTAAATTGACCCCAGATTTTCAGGTCAGTTTGTGTCCCACTTGATAATTAGTAAAAACCACAGATTGTTTTGTTTCTATGTTTTTTTTTAATCTTGCTTCAGTCAACATCAGTCATTTCTGGTTTGAATAATGTCTTCCTTGGGGGTCTTTCTTTTTAAAAAATCCCAATTCTATAGAAACACTGAACCATTTCACACAGTAGATTGCCAGGCACATTGGAAAAAAGTACACGTGTCATTTTTTTTCATCTATGTTGGTCCTTTCAATGGCAAACCAGTACTAAATATAGAGAGTTATATAAATGGTCCATTTATGTGGCCTAATCTCTCTTGCCAAATGGATGTATTATTTGGTGCAGGGATATCGTAGAATTTTCTGTAAAACAGCTTTCTGAAGATTTATTTTTAGGACTGGGTAGAGACACCCCCCCTCCCTTCCTTCCCTTCTCCTTTCAAAATTAAAAATAATTGGCAACATATTTTTAATGTGTTCTTTAAAATTCTTCTTTTTCTGCTCAAAATGCTATACGGACCTTTGCTCAACAACTAATTCGAAAATTGGGCTCATTAAAGTCCGTTTTCACTTGGTTGATTTTAATCACCTCTCACATGTCTCTAATCATCTTCCACACGCCTTCGAAGTTTTGACTTCTTTTCCTCTTGGCTACGCCTCCATGCCGCAATGATATCATCGTCATCGTCCATTTCTTCCTTCTCTTCTTTGGTCTTCCTTAATCGTGCACGTAGACGTGCAGAATAGGAGGTTTCTGCATCATCCTCATCATCGTCTGGTTTCAGCCCATCTTCCCCATCGTTTTCAGAACTTTTTTTAAGCTTTCTCCCAAAGTCAGCACTGTCTGAATTATCGGAGTCCTGCTCAGTCTCACGGGAATACGTTCTAGCTGGTCTAGTGTTTGCAAAACCATTCTTCTTCTCAAAACTACTGTTCTCCTGTGAGTATGCACCAAAACTTGGTCCAGGGCCCTCTTCAACGGAATGGAATTCACGAGCCTTAGAACTTCGCACCTGGTAGCTCTCCTCTCCAGATGACGTAGAAAATCTAGACATTGACTTATCTGTGTCCTTTTTGCTTCGGAAGGATGAAAAGCAATGGTCTTCCTCCTCTGCTTTTCTAGGAAACAAGTAATCGTTAATGGCTGAGGTTGACTCTTTATGGGCATCTGTCCTTCTAGAATAGCGTTCAGACACATTTTCGTGCTGTGATGCTGTCCTTCCTTCAGATTTCATACCGCCGAGCCATCTATTAACATTTGTTTCCAACTCTGAAGTTGCAGTGTCGGCCTTTGATAAATACCCAGAATAGGAATTTGTTTCTCGATTCCGTAAAGACGTGGTGCTCTTTGACTTTGAGTAAGACACGCTTTCTTGTTCTTCATCGCTGTCGCTGTCTTTGGCCTTCTTTTTCTTAAACATGTAGCTACGCTTATTGTCACTTACAACCTTTTCTTTGCGATATTCAGTTAATTTTTCATTCAGCTCCTCTCGTAACTCCCTTTCTTTCTGGTTAAGCTTCTTCAGGTCAACTTCATCTACAAAGAGTCCGTAGAGAGGCACACTTGTCTGTGTAATCTTCCTCTTCGCACTGGTTACATTTGTATTCGAGCTCATATATGTGTTGTAAGACATTACCGAGTCCGTACTTTTCAAGTCGTGGTTTTGGAGTAAAGAACCAGGCATGCAAGACCCACTGGCACCACCAAATAATGAAGACTTATCATCATCCATTTTCCGACCTTGCTCTCCAGAGGCCATGCTTAAAACTGAAGGTGCCCGAGACATCATCATTATCTCATTCTGTTTCTGGGCAATGGTTTCACTGACCACATTAGCAATCCAGTTCTGAATGCTCGCAATGGAAATGGCATCAACAGGGCCAGGTGGCATATTCTGGGGTGGCAAATTAGGAATGGGCCCTTGACTAGCAGCACTTCTCACCAGTGATGGTCGTGATGCATTGCTCTGCCTGCTCAACACAGATGATGTATCATTAGCCCCACCAGTTGAAGGTGCGCTTTGGATGAAGGCAGATAAAGGGATACTTCCACTAATAGCGCTCTCAGTATCCCAACTACACATCGACTGGCTCTCTTCAAGGTTCTGTTTGGAACGCTCTAGGATCTCTGCCCTTCTTTGCTTCCTCTTGACCGCAGCACTGTCTTCGCCTTTTGTGAGTTCCACAATTTCATCTTTGTTTTCGTTCCCGACTTTCTGTTGATGTTTCATCTTCCATGACTGGTAGGCGGCTAGGTCGATCTCAGATTTGCTAGCGTTGTCGCACTCCTTTGAACCTTCCTTATCCTCTTTATTTTGGTTCTCGGCATTCTCCAAATCTTTTTTATGGTACCCGAACTGGATTCTTTTGACTTTCCACCTCTCCAGTGCCGTAAGTTTGTGTTTGTTCTTTTTGCAGAAGTTGAACAAAGAACCAGTCTCCGAGAAAGCACTTTCCTCGTCCACCTCTTTGTTCCTACTTTTTGCACTGTGTTGGGCGCTATACTTGGCTTCCTTTTCTATTTCCTGAAGCCTTTGATTCCACATGTCCCACGTGCTGTCTGTAGAGACAGAATCAGTACGGCCTCTCCTCTGGTTTATACCACTGGATTCCAGTTGCTGCTTAAGCAAACGTATTTCCTGGGAGGTCACACTTTCTACATCGCTTAACTCACTTGGAGTATACCTTCTTTCTCCCATTAGAGAACTGTCATCATGTTCACGGGACTGGTATTTGGCACTTTCACGCTGCCAATCATGGATCATCTGGTCCACGTAATCTTCAGTGAACTCTCCATCTTCCGGAAGGCTTTGGTTTTCTTTTTTTGATACCTCTCTTGGGGGAAGTCCCTGTTTTCGTCTCCACTCTTCATATAACATTTCCTCCTCATCTTCGTCAATGAGTGTTGGCTGTTTGGACACCACACTTGACTTTCCCATTAGACTCATGGCACCTCCCATAACACTTGTGCTGTCCTCTTCCTCAACCACGATAGAGTGAACTTTGGCACCCATCATGCTCTCCGCGTCTTCTTCTTCCACCATGATAGAGTGAGCTTTGGCTTGGATCACAGATCCCTGACTGTCGTTATCGTCATCAGAGTATTCTCTCTCTTCCAGCAGTGCCTCGTTAAGTTCACGCAGCTGTTTAATGAAGCCATCGTTTGGGTAAATGGCCCGTTTTTTCCGTATGGTCATCAAGGCCTCCAAAATAGTCATGTGATGGAAAATCATCAAGTATGCCGCTACAAGGACCGCCGATCTGCTGATTCCCATTTCACTGTTGACCAAAACTTTTCCTAAAAGGAGTAAAAGAAAACAGTCATTAGTTTGCAGACTGAAACATGCTAAATATAATCTACAGTGTAATATGACCCAGGTAGACCATACACCCAACTCAGGGTGACATCACCTTTCTACAATGCAACCCACACAATGTGGGAAGCTGACATCACATTTTGGGGGTGGGTGAATGCTTGTTTTTCTATTTTGCCTCCATTTTGGAGCGTACCAGCAGCCTCTTAATCTACCTATTTGCCGGAGGCTTCCACAAGTTTTTTGGATGACGGGTCCATTTTAAATGCAATATTTTAATGTTTAACATTAGAAATCCCTTTAGGATAGCCTGAGATTTTATTTATGTACAATGTCATGTTATCCCAGGACAATACTATATCACATTATTATTTTACACCCTTGTGCTGTAGTTAGGATTTTCCACCTTTTACCGGCCAAGCTATTGCTTCCAACCAATTAACATTAGCCCTGAACCAATGTTCTTTTACCAGCCTGCCGGTAAAACACCAGCTGTGTGGTATGAAAGTGGTGGAAATTCCTTTTCTTAATCTTACGTCAAAGTTTACAGACAATCGACGAATCCGTGAAGCTTCCAGCATCTAATCGCCTGTAAATAAATACACTTTGCTCTTTTTTTTATTTTTTTTTTACTGTTTGCCCTGTGTTGTATTTTTTTAGCTGTTAAAGTTTGATAAATGATTCCCGTTGAGAACTGAGATGCCCAGCAAAGATGTCCTCGGTGGGATCGGAGGCTTATAATGGCCTTTTTTGGGGGGGGGTTTAAGCCGTGGTTTCCAGCATGGAGAGTGCGTTAAAGAAAATAAAGGAGGATCTGAGGCAGCAAATCCAACTTAAGAAAAAAAAAAAAAATATATATATATATATAAAATAAATGAAAATTACTCCAATCCCTCCTCCTTTCCTACATGGCATTTCATTACATGAA
>CM069857.1:16387970-16495470 GCA_036172795.1 Pelodytes ibericus
GTCCTCCACCAGCAGCTGCTCCGCCGACTCCAGCATCCCCGGACACTGTGTGTTCACCTTCACCTCTTTGTGCTTGAGCTCTGGGACAGAAAGTCAGTGAGGGTCTGGGAAATCACAAAACCTGCCCCCAAAACTCCCTGGTATTTTTAGAAAAAACATGCAAGTAGGGTAGCTACCCAGTTGGTGTTTTACCAGCAGGCTGTTAAAATTTGGCTTGAGGCCTATGTTAATTCGAGACATATTGCACCCACAGAACCTGACTGCACCCATATAACTTGCCCCATCACCCAGATTGCACTAACAGGACTTGCAGAGCCCACATCTACCCTCTGGTCTTACCAGAGCACCAAGAGGCCATATCTGGGGAAAATAGGGTTTTGTTACTTGCACGCTATGCAGAGTTTTTTTTCGCTATTAATCAGACTTGATCTTACCTGAACTCTTCCTACATCTGTATGCTCGGCCATTTATTTTTTTTGTGTGGGAAGGAAATGGTCGATCATACAGCTGTACGCTTGGATTTATACAGGAAGTGGGGTTATGGTGAGATCTAGTCAGGTTAGAAGCAATACAGAAAGTGTGAGTGAGAGAGATGGCTGCTTAGACTACAAATCAGTGGGATTTGTTTTGGGGGTTTTTTTTTCCCTAAAAAACTTATTAAACTATTATTAAATAAGACCATAATGATCTGATGCAGAGAAAAGATGCGTGGACCAGTGTTTGTGTCTTACAGGAGTCAACATTTCAAGTTTAAAAGCCTTAAAAACCTGTTTCGGACAAAATGGGATCTCCCCATACATTTCGCCAATACCCCGGAATATCGCTTTAACCCTTAATGTACCATAAGGTAACAGAGTAGCTAGAACTATATGCATCTGCTCCTCTTCTGTCAAGCCTCCTGTAACACTGACAACTAGGCTGGTGCAATTTGTCTTTCCAATAAGTCATAGGTAGCAGGCATTTTTTTATAGTTAAATTTATTACACATCATCTGCCAAGGTTACCTTCTTCCCACTCACCGAGGCCTTGCCTTTAAAGAGATATAAACAAGCTACATGGGATGCACAATGACTGCAAAAAATACATCTGTAAGTGCCGGAGGTCAGTGCAAAGAAATGTATGGCACCATTGGTCTCTGTACCCTGAGGACTGCTTTATCCAGAACAATTTAAAAAAATAAAAATTCACATTTCTGAATAAATGCCAACCCGTCTCTTGGTCTATGAATAAGCTTTACCTACCAAGAATTTACACACCATGGGGGAGGGATGTACAAAATGTAATTTGTATAAGTAAAATACTTTATTTTTTAAGATAAACGAGTTACTAAATGACATTTATAGTAATCAATTTGCCATAAAGTCACAGAATATTTTCTGGTAAAGCCCCGCCCACAGACACACCTTCAGCCCCTCCCACAAAAATGAAATCAGCCATTTGAAATGTTGGGAGGGATACGACTGTACTGTTTTGATGCCATAGATTGATCTTTTCTGAGCAAAGTTCTAAACTGATGCAATATCCCTGCTGATTGTTCCACTTTTAGAGCTCTGGCCCAGGACTGAACTTTCTTTTTTCTTTTTTTTTTTTGTAGGTTCAGCAAATAAACCTGAGAATTGACATGTACAAGCGAGTTACCTTCATTTATTATCTGCTTGGCGGCCACAGATGATGAGAGGTGGATGGGCTCCATAAAGATACTCTCTGTGTAAGCATCCGATACCATGGAGAAGCTGGAGGGATAAAGGAAAGATAGTTAGATGTATTTGCATGCAGTTTGGCGCTAATTACCCTTAAACTGGCCTTGTTTTGAGGCATTCCTGTCTCATGCCTCCCCCCCAGCCAATCGGATTCCGGGGGTGGAGCTTAGCAGGTCATGTGTCAGCACTACCGCGCATGCTAACAGTTCTACTCGCCTTCTCCTGTGTCCCAGACACTGCATATTGCAATCTAGAATGCAGAATTGTGGGACAGAGGCAGAGCTTAGCAGGACAGTCCCTATTTTCCCCCAAATCCCCCTGTCCCTCCTTCCTCCTCTGGAGTTCCTATTTTCTACCAGCTCAGAATTTTATATATATAGAGACCCAAAGCAATAAAACTCCTCATATAACGTGTTTAAAATGCAGAGAATATGTTTATTTTTTGTAAATAAAATGCATTATTCGTATTCTAAATGACTTACCAGATTTCAAAGATAGCTCTCAATTGACCTTAAATGCACCTAAAAATGCCCCACCCACAGCCACACCTTCAGCCACACCCCACAAAACCAAATGTGTCCCTCTTTGGACATTCTAAATGTTGGTATGTGTTTCTGTTCAGTCTCCATTTCTGTGAATGTCAGGAGTGAATGAAAAAGATGTTTACTAATCGAATCTACAGTACTTTAAAAATGGATATGATTATGTAAATTGTCAGTCTTTATTCTTACTCCCAGCAAATAAGGTGGTACATTTATATTAATACTTTAATTGCACAATACTTATCTAATAACGTAGTCTTGTGGGAGATCACAGGAATAACACAATGACATCACCAATAATCAGCTTTAATAAAAAAAAAACATACTCACCATATTTCCTACTGAAAGAAGTGTATTTGCATATCAAGCCACGGGTGATGTCATAAGCAGGAGACTCCACAGACACATGTTTTCTTTCAATGTATTTGCTTAAGATTTCGCTAACGTGACGTATAGTTCATTTGCCATCAGTATGTATTCTCTTTATTCACAGCATAGTCAGTGTTTAGGTGACGAGGTCGCTTTATATGCTTTGCTGTCTGCTACTTATGACATCAGCATGGCACATATGCAAAATAACTCTTCTTGGTTGAAATAGCCCATTTGTTTTTGTTTTTGTTCAAATGAGGCACCATGTCATTAAACCGACGAAAGTCAAAAGACGTGGCACATTACAGAATATACACACCGATCAGCCATAACAATATGGACCTAGAGAAGAATAATAACACCTTTTCCTTGGGTTAATGGGGCTGGAAACGGGGGGGGAACACTTAGATGTTTTTTTGTGGGTCGAATTAATGTTTTATGTTTTGATAAACAAACATTGTAATGTAACTCTTATTGGAATCACGTTTCATTTTTACATATTAAGTTACTGAAAATCACTATGAAATTGAGACGAGACAAATGATAATGTCCTGTTTTATTACATGTTTTATTTTACATATGTAAAAGATCAGAGATGGCCTCATGTTCATGGTAATGTGACGGTTTTCTAATACCTAAATTTCTGTGTACAAATAAATAGAATTTTTTTTTTTTAAATACATTTTGTTTCTTCTCCATCGATCTTCCATTTTTTAATGATGGATTTATTACTTGTTCAGTAATAAAACCCAGCAATTTCAACTTAAATGAGTGGTCTGACAGAGAGATAAGATGTAGTTTTTGCTGCCTGCCTTTTTTTGGTTTAATTGCACTGAATGTAGGTAAGGTACAGATAAAACAAGATTCATGGTCCT
Organism: Pelodytes ibericus; assembly: GCA_036172795.1. Lineage (NCBI taxonomy): Eukaryota > Metazoa > Chordata > Amphibia > Anura > Pelodytidae > Pelodytes > Pelodytes ibericus. Next base: position 16,391,457 of record CM069857.1, read on the forward strand.
TGCTGGTCAATCTGTTTCTATTTGAAGAAAATAAATTCTCTCTTTTTTTTTTTAAGTTCCATTTAAGACAGAGCAGTGTATGAAATCAGCGTTAATACAGGTTAATCCCCAGGCTGCCACCAGTCCTCAGATTAATGCAATCATCAGGTGAGATATTAATCTCTACGGATATCAAAAATAAATTGTAATCTCTGTTGCCAATTGGTTCCCGGTCTTATCTAACATTTCCCAGCGATGGAAACAAACAGGCACTCTTACTTCATTATATCACATGCCATTTGTTTGGTTTCTTTGTCCAATTTTTTTCTACCATTAGTACAAGAATAATGGGCCCTTGCACTGAAATGTATCTGCCACAACAAAATTAATAAACCATAAACAAAAATCAAGGGTTAAAACGCATGTCCTGCTTCTCCTAAGTAAACCTGACATATATCTTAATAGACACACATGGGTGTACTCTCGACTGTGTCTCACAACAGCTGAGACACAGCTGATCTGGAGGATGGCGCTCTCTGACTGTTCCAGTCAGTGGCGTCCCGAGGAGGTTGCGGAACGCACTGGGTGACACTGCCAGCGGGGGTGACACCCGTGCTGCTGGCATCCCCCAGCAGTGTATCAGGCTGCTCTACTTTTACTTTTTTTACCCTGGCAGCCGCATCCGCTGGATTCAGCCGCCGGGGGAAAAAAAGTTAAAAAAAAGAATCCCTGAGACCGGATGTGACGTAACGTAACCACACAATATTAATGGCATCTGAATGGCACAATAATAAAGGCATTTGAATGGCACAATAATATAGGCATCTGAATGGCACAATATTACTGGCATTTGAATGGCACAATATTACTGGCATCTGAATGGCACAATATTACAGGCATTTGAATGGCACAATAATACAGGCATTTGAATGGCACAATATTCCTGGTATCTGAATGGCACAATATTACGGGCATTTGAATGGCACAATATTACTGGTATCTGAATGGCACAATATTACAGGAATTTGAATGGCACAATTTAACTGGCATCTGAATGACACAATATTACTGGCATTTGAATGGCACAATATAACTGGCATCTGAATGACACAATATTACTGGCATTTGAATGGCACAATATAACTGGCATCTGAATGACACAATGATACAGGCATCAGAATGGCACAATATTACTGGTATCTGAATGGCACAATAATACAGGCATCTGAATGGCACAATATTAATGGCATCTGAATGGCACAATATTACTGGCATCTTAATGGCACAATATTACTGGCATATTAGGCAAATTGTCTGGCTTATTAACAGCAAAATAATACTGGCATATTATTATTGTGGGTGACATAATTTGTGGGGCTCCTGTATGTGGCATATTTAATGGGCCATCTGACTGGCATTACTAAGCAATCTGTTTAGCATGGTATTGGAGGAAATCCAGGGGGGTGACACCATGAGTTACCGCACCGGGTGACACCAACCCTAGTGACGCCTCTGGTTCTAGCACATGCACAGCCAATCAGAGCATGGGCTCACCTCACTTGTCTGATCAGGGTCTGTATTGTGTGGACTAGTTGAGGTCCACACTGCTGAAATCCATGCAAAAACGAGGGTCTCTTTCTGCCCTAGCAGAGTGAGACAGTCGCCAACCAGATATACAAAGTTTGATTGGCATAATATACAAAGTTTATGTAATTACTGCTCCTGATTGGCATGATATACAAAGTTAATGTATTTACTGCTCCTGATTGGCATGATATACAAAGTTTACGTATTTACTGCTCCTGAGTGGCATTATATACAAAGTTATTATATTTACTGCTCCTGATTGGCATGATATACAACGTTTACGTATTTTCTGCTCCTGTGTGGCATGATATACAAAGTTTATATATTTACTGCTCCTGATTGGCATGATATACAAAGTTTATGTATTTACTGCTCCTGATTGGCATGATATACAAAGTTTACATATTTACTGCTCCTGATTGGCATGATATACAAAGTTTACGTACTTACTGCCCCTGAGTCGCATGATATACAACGTTTATGTATTTACTGCTCCTGATTGGCATGATATACAAAGTTTACGTATTTACTGCTCCTGAGTGGCATGATATACAACGTTTATGTATTTACTGCTCATGATTGGCATGATATACAAAGTTTATGTATTTACTGCTCATGATTGGCATGATATACAAAGTTTATGTATTTACTGCTCACGTTTGGCATGATATACAAAGTTTATGTATTTACTGCTCATGATTGGCATGATATACAAAGTTTATGTATTTACTGCTATTGATTGGCGTGATATACAAAGTTTATGTATTTACTGCTCATGATCAGCATTATGTGCAAAGTTCATGTACTCTGTAGTTTTTCAATGCATCCTGGGAATGGTACTTTTGCCCACCATGCTATCCTACCAGCAATGCTTTCAGTATAGCTCTCTCGAAGTCTATCTTTCTGTCTCTTTTTCTCTCTATATGTATCTGTATATCTCTCGCCATTTATCTATCTCTCCTTATATATCTGACTATTGCTCTCTAGATCTATCTAGCTCTCCCACTCTCTGTCTGTATCCCTCTTTCTGTATCTATCTATCTATTTATATCTATTTGTATCTATCTCCATATCTGTATATATATATTTGTCAATTGATATATATCTATCTATAGTTATCTGTATCTGTCTACCTATCTATCTATCTATCTATCTATCTATCTATAGCTCTTTCTATGTATCTGAATCTATCTAAACATATCTATCCATCTCTATCTTTTTCTATCTGTATATATCTACATATATATGTATCTACATTTATCTGTATATATCGGTATCTATCTACATCTATCTGTATATATCTACATCTATCTGTGCCTATCTATCTATTTATCTGTATAAATCTATATTTATCTATGTCCATCTGTATCTATCTATCTATATCTATCTACATCTATCTGTATCTATCTGTCTACCTATCTATCTGTATCTATCTGTCTACCTATCTATCTGTATCTATCTGTCTACCTATCTATCTGTCAGTATCTATCTGTATCTATCTACATCTATCTGTATCTATCTATCTATCTATCTATCTGTCTGTATCTATCTGTCTACCTATCTATCTGTATCTATCTGTCTACCTATCTATCTGTATCTATCTGTCTACCTATCTATCTGTCAGTATCTATCTGTATCTATCTACATCTATCTGTATCTATCTATCTATCTATCTATCTATCTGTATCTATCTGTCTACCTATCTATCTGTATCTATCTGTCTACCTATCTATCTGTCAGTATCTATCTGTATCTATCTACATCTATCTGTATCTATCTATCTATATCTATCTATCTATCTATCTATCTGTATCTATCTACGTCTATCTGTATCTATCTATCTATCTATCTATCTATCTGTATCTATCTGTATCTATCGGTCTACCTATCTATCTGTATCTATCTGTCTACCTATCTATCTGTCAGTATCTATCTGTATCTATCTACATCTATCTGTATCTATCTGTCTACCTATCTATCTGTATATATCTGTCTACCTATCTATCTGTCAGTATCTATCTGTATCTATCTGCATTTCCCTATATACACATACATATGTGGGAATAATTCTGACACCCAGATTAGGCTCTATTAATGTAAATAAATATAAAATAAGTGCAAACGCTCTGGTGTTTAGTGCCACAAAAAACATTGGTATCAAAATAGCAGGAAAATCAGAGATATTAAGGTGTAAAAAAGCAAACATGCGTCTTTCGAAAAAAGAAAAAAAAAACCTCTGAGAAAATGGCGGTCTTTCCCGTTATCAGTGAGATGACATTATTCATCCCGTATCACACTGCATAACCTTCCTAGCAATCCCAAACCTTTTAAGATGTCAGCCGCCCTGTACGGACATATTTGCTAAGGTTTTCTTTTTTTTTTTTATTACCGTCTGCGGGTTATTTAAACATGTCTGTCATTTTACTCTCTATCTCCGTGACATTCTGCAAAACGAGAAACGAGAAAAATCTTCACGGCTTCTTCCTGGTCAACGGCTTATTTTTATTTTTTTATACTGAACACAGACCCGCAGCGGATATCAAATTTTACCACTTAAATCTTAACCTTTTGAGTGTCAGGACAAAATATAATGGGGTCTCCTGACCAAATGAATTAAGCACACCAAGCCCCACCCCACCCCCCCCCCCCCCCCTTAGCCATTCTAGCGTAACAGGTCACTTCAGGAACGGCTACAGGATATATTTTGAGGGTCCATTTCTTTTTACTCTTTGCTAATTGTATTAACCAATCCCTTTTATGTTAAGTTTTTTTAAAATTTTATTTAATGAGATCCCACTAGATAAGCCCCTTAGGTGCTTTCATGTCCCCTGTATCTGAAAATTATAAATGGAATTTCACCTTCCAATTATACGCAAAAACCCAGCGATCAGCGATGTACACAACCTTGGTATGAAACACCAAACACAAAAGAAGGATAAATAATAATAAAATAAAAAAAATCCTGTTTCTGCAGTAGAAATAATAGCTAGGGATTCAATCAGTGAGGACTGGTGGATTTTGTATCCAAGGTGACAGAAATACCCATCCACATCCATCATGTTACATATTACCAACAGATCGATACTAGGGTGGCCATCTGGATACAGGTCGAGAGGGAAGGATCATCAAGCCTAGTGGGTTTTTTTTTTTTTTCATGTCTTTCTAAAAGCATTCTGGGAACTAGGCGATGGACGTTCCATTTCTGCCTTTCCAGCCTTGTTTTGTCCGAAGAGAATAAATTTTTTTTAAAAAAAAGCATAAAACGCCATTTTTTTGGTATTAAAAAAAGCAAAGAAAAAAAACAAAACAAAGAGCTTGAAGGACGAATTGCAAATCAATCGCAACCTTTTAGAATGTATTTTTTGGGTATAAATTGTGCTGCCTTTGTGTTCTAAAAAAATATACAATAATAATCTATTTTAAAGGAGATTAAAGTATATCTATATTTTTTAATTGCCTTCGGGATAAGTCATATAAAACGAGCAACTGAAAAAGGACATTGTTTTTACAGCAAATATAACAAAAAAAAACAAACAGGTTTGCTCATCCTTATTAAGTAATTGTTTATTTACTTCTTGCCATGAGATGATCAGCAGGGTACAAGAATTTTTTTTTTTTAAATACATAAATCATAAAATTAACAAAAAAAAAATAAACAAATAAATATATATATTTTAAAAAAAAAAAGGTTAGCTGTGTTTATGAAAAGATCTGGAGCCATAGAAGATTAAAGAGCCGCAGTGCTGTATCACAGAAGAAACGTTTTACAGAATGTGTAACCCTCTCAGCGACAAGGAATTGTTAAACTTTAATTGCCCGAGCCTCCTGGCATGAGAAAAAAGGCTTATCTCGCTTAAAGCTTGGGATAAGGGCTGAGGATGATGGTAGTTGAGTTCCCGGAGCAGCTGGGCAGCCAAGGGCTACTGATCCCTAATTTAGTCAGTCCCCAAGAGCTGAAAGGTTACGCAAGCTAATAGGATATATTTCATCCATTCGTGTAATGTTCTGTCTACTCATATACTGGTGTGGCAGGTATACATGCAATATTGAATGTTCCGGATACAAAAAAAAATAAAAAATACCCGGGAACATATGCTTAAAACATATTAAATCAAATTTATAAAAGGAACTATCATTTGCACTACAGAAAAAAAAAAATAATATATATATATATATTTTTTTTTTCAAACAAAAATTACAAATATTTCCTGTGGATTTTTAAAAATAAAAAAAAACTGTTTTTCTCAAATATTTTTTTAAAATATGTATATTATATATATATATATCTATATATATATATACACACATATTTAAAAATATATATATATATTTCAGAAAAACTGTTTTTTTTTTTATTTTTAAAAAATCCACAGGAAATATTTGTAATTTTAGTTTGAAAATATATATATTTTTTTTCTGTAGTGCAAATGATAGTTCCTTTTATATCTATTTTACTAATATTTCTCCCTGGTTCTATAGAACAAACATCACTTACCGCAAATATGTCATTTTTTCCACACAAAAAAAAAAAAGTTCCACTGCTGAAACTTTAGCTGTTTTGCATTAAAATATACATATAAAGTTATGCCGCTGTTTAGATATTCAAATAAATGGGAGCGCATGCAAAAATATGCAAATGTTTTCAGCTGCATAAATTTGCATGAGTAATACTTCCTGTCTAACTCACCATGAGTTAAATAGGTTAATTAAGTATATCTCGGCATAAGCAAGTGGCATATATTTACATATCTAATTCTGGACTTAATAAGGATCGCCATGAATAATTGCATTCATTTGCATGAATAATTCCAATTTCTTGGTACGAGTTGCATAGCTTACTCCATCAACAGACAATTTCGCACAACAGACAATTTGACATTATTCTCTGGGTTTAAATAAATATATTTCCCAACGTCGGAAAGGATGTATTTTTACCTGATTACTCAGAGCCTGGAAGGAAAATGTGTTGATCTGGGTAGTAATGACCGCTGACTCATTTGGCACATGGGAGGTGATGTGATGTGGCATTAAAAGAGCTCATCTAAGCAAAGATGACACTGACGGTGCCCTTAAAGGGGCTGTATCACCTAAACATTGTTTTAGCTGTAAATGGAGAGAATAAAAAAATGATTGAGAATTATCTGTACGTTGTGTTAACAAACTTGCAAGAAAATTAGGAAAAAAATGTATTTTAAATGTGTCTGTGCAGGCTCCAGTGTATGACATCATCTTAATATACCCATTTCCTGTTGGAAAGCATATCAGGCCACAGGTGATGTCATAATCAGGAGACTCCACAGATCCCTATAAAACATGTTTTTCTCCTGATTTAGGCATTTGTTTGCAATTTTGCTAACGTTATGTATAGATAATTCTCCTTATGCTCTACATGCACCATAATCATATAATCATGGGACAATCAGCACTAGCTTTACATCACTGGTACACAGAGTGCAGATACCCCTCCATGCACACACTCTAAAAATCCTGGGCACTGAAAAAAATTGGGGAGTGGACAGAAAACATGATAGAAAGGAGGAAAATGTGCAGAGGTGTCACCTGGTGCGGGGGGCACCCCCTTCGGGATGCCACTGGGTCCAAGGCAATTGGAGGTTGCACCAGTCCTGGATACAGGAGGAGCAGTGCTATCTGACACATACAGGGTTTGCCTAAGACATCTGCCAAAAAGCCACTAAAGCTATAACTATGGAGATCTATATTGGCAATAAACGCACTGGGGCAAAGTTCTAAAAGTGGTCCAGTCTGCCCCAGATTTAGGTTTTATAAAATGACCCATCTCAGATTCTTATTACAACGCAAATCACCTAGATTAAGCAATCCAATTATCAAACATTAATCATACCACTCGACTTTGAATGGAACTTCATTTTTTCAACATAAATTGCTAGGAAGTCTCTTATAAACTTGACCTAAATGTTCAGGATTAACAGAAAGAGAGACAGCGCTAAAATATACCCCAAAAAGAACAAGACATAATTTAAAAAAATAGAAAAGATTTATTGTCACAAAATATACATGTATATAAGGTAAAAAGACTATAGTTGAGTCTAGTACCACAATAATATAATAATAAGAAAACAAATAGAGTAGAAAAAACACAAAAAGTATTATCAATATGCGGTAAAGTAGAATAAAATAATATATAAAATATATATAGTAGTACAACCTTACCCACTGCTAGTATAGTGATGCACACTCACCCACCAGCTGAAGAAGTTTTTTACGAAACGCGTCCTGAGGGGTGTCCTGTTTTTGTGTCTGTGCTTATAGTGTATATTTTATACATATGTTCTGTACCTGGCCAGGTGAACAACACTATACTAGCAGTGGGTAAGGTTGTACTACTATATATATTTTATATATTATTTTATTCTACTTTACCGCATATTGATAATACTTTTTGTGTTTTTTCTACTCTATTTGTTTTCTTATTATTATATTATTGTGGTACTAGACTCAACTATAGTCTTTTTACCTTATATACATGTATATTTTGTGACAATAAATCTTTTCTATTTTTATAAATTATGTCTTGTTCTTTTTGGGGTATATTTTAGCGCTGTCTCTCTTTCTATTAATCCTGTGCTTCTGTTTTGCAGTGGTCCAGTCCATTGCAGTTTAAGACTAGCTGCTATCCTTTTTCCACATTTGTTAGTGGTTTGCCCCCCTCTCAATTTGGAGAGATATCCTTCCCTCCATACTTGTTCATATGTGAGGTTTTTCTGTGTGTGGAGTTGATACGGGTTAGTGTGTTTCTTTATTCCCCACATATTTTCATTATATATTTATTATCACTGCTTTTTCATTTTTCACACATTCCTCCATTATTTCCCCTTCTTTTTTTATATTTAAGCGCTGTGCACTCTTCTTTTTTTGTATTGACCTAAATGTGTTTTAAATGTATCTGTGGAGTTTCCTGCATATGACATCACCTGTGACACGGTATGCAAATGAACTCGTTTTCAATGGGTAATGCGTAATTTGCATACCGTGCCACAGGTGATGTCATAAGCAGGCGATTCCACAGACACATTTAAAACACATTTGTCTCCTATTTTAGGAATTTATTGCAACTCTGCCCACAAAATGTATAGATCATAATTTTTAATTTTCTACATTCACAAGCAATCTTTGGGTGATAGCCTCTAAGGCTAGCAGGGCTACATTTAGCATCATCCTTTATTTATACATGTAACCCTTAGACATAAAACAAAAGATCTTTATAAAGACATTTTAATCCCAGAGTTGCTCATCTTGGGGTACTGCCTCTGCAGAGGAGAAACCCATATGGGAACTCACATCTTATAATTTAGTAATGGCATGCCATAATATGTGCATTTTTTTTTTAATGATGAGAGATAGTACTTATTTAACAAAAATAATGATTTATTGCACTGAGACTTTGCTGGAAAAGAAAAACTCAGTTGTATTTTATTGTCCCTGATGTATAGTTAGTTACCGGTATACAGCATCTCCAGCCCTGTGCTATACATGATCACATTGCTTCTTTGTCGTCCACTAGAGGGGCACATTCTGCATTTAATTCCAAATAAATAATGAAACCTTTTACAACTGATCATTTCATGTAATATTGGGTGATGCCTAAACTCCTTCTACTGTGTTTACCTCTACCACTTCTGCTGGAAGGCTATTCCATACATCCACTACCCTCTCAGTAAAGTAATTCTTCCTGATATTACTTGTAAATCATTGCCCCTCTAAATTAAGACTGTGTCCTCTAGTTGTGGTAGTTTTTCTTCTTTTAAATATACTCTCTCCCCTTACTGTGTTGATTCCCTTTATGTATTTAAATGTTTCTATCATATCCCCCCTGTTACGTCTTTCCTCCAAGCTATACATGTTAAGATGCTTTAACCTTTCCTGGTAAGTTTTATCCTTCACCCCATGAACCAATTTAGTGGCCCAAAATCCCAGATTTGTTCTCAATAAACATTTTACATGAACAGCAGATTTAAGATACATCAGGTGTGTTTGAATTAACCTCCATTCACAGGTTAAGTTTAGTCTCTGTATTAATGAATTTGTCTTCTGGTATACATTGATGCACGCCTGAACTCAAAGGAATATTCACTAGAGGGGTGGATGTTAAAGTCTCACCTACAGTGTCCCCCCAAAAAATATTTTCAGATAAGTGGTATACTGTGTAATGTATAGAAACCGACCATATTATGTCCACGGACAGTGGGAAAAGTCGAAACAGAACATAACAGAAAGAGAATTTAAAAAAAATAAGTCAACAGAACAGAGCCGATTTATTGTTTGTTTTAGAAATGTTGGCGTTACTCCTTTCAGAACAAACATACAAAACTAAGGTTTCATTCTGATGGCTGGGATTTCTTCGCTAATTTGGTAGGGACACTTTGTAGGCAACCAATTAAATCCTGGGTTGTATCTCTCGTCACCGTGCCTCATTTTGATGTTTGGGAGGGGCATAGGTTGTTTCCCTTTCAGTATTTAGTAGATCATTATTATTCCAACTATCAGTCAAAACGCTGTAATTAGATGTTATATAGTAACTGGGATTACTGATAAAAGTCGGCTTTCATGGGGCAAAGTAATGGAGTGAAACGCACAGGGGACAGTCCCTGGGGATGAAATGAGAAAAGGACATACATTATGTGTCTGCTGCATTAAATACGGATTCTGAAAGCTTTTTATCCCACAAATTTCCTCCCGGTCTATCTATTAGTACAGATATACTTGACTCGTTTTTATGGTGGATAGAGATATTGGGGGCTTGGTATAGAAGTAAACTATGGGGCAAAGACCTAAAAAGTGATTCCATGGGAACCAGTGGAATGATCCTGCTGATTAGACCACTTTTAGAACTTTCACCCAAATATTACCCTTATACACAAGCCCTATTGTGCCCTACACCGCCAACGAGAGGACTGGTTACAGTGTGCTTGGAGGCCCTCAATTTAGACTGTTATTTAGGGAAATCCTGAGATTGTGTAACCCTGAAGAAGTAAGAATTGTAACAATACTAAATCCACAATGACTTTCTGAGCAAAGCTCCCGCAAAGTGAGAGATTATACACAGTTTGTTGGTTCCTTCTAAAAACCCCTGCACCAGGGGCTATTTATAACAGAGCTGCAAGTTGGAGAATCGCGGCCGAGGAGAGTATTGTTTTCTTGTTACTGTCACTTTTGTATACCAATGTTTTGGGGGGGGATTTTTTGGTGGGTTTATATAAATTGCCAGGCTTCTGTGGATCTATGTCTTAACACTAAGCGGGGTATCCATGCAAGGTCGCTTAACATCCCGCGGGATCTCATAACTCGGCCCCGTTTAGGCTCCGCCTCTTCACTTTCCTGGACACGAAATGCTGGGAATTATGCTTACACCGAAGACGTAACAGCGTTGGCCCTTGGGGACCGAGGTTTTAGATTAACAACTGAAATGGCGATGTGCTGAAAGGTGACCTTAATGGATTGTAGTTTTTGTTTTGTTTTTCTAAATCAGCAGTTCCCAAACCAGTCCTCAAGGACCCACACTGTGCCAACGCTTTATACATAACTGGGTAATCCCCTGGACTGTTGGGTAAGGGGGGGGGGGGCATGAGGAGGGCTGGTCTGAAAAGCACTGCAATAGTATCTTAGAACTATACAACTAAAAGGACTAAGGAAGCAACCAATCAGAAAATAAACAGGCACACAGAGTGTTAACAGAAACCATTTTTGCCCCTTCCCCGGCTATTATGACCAGCTATGACTGTGATACGGGACAGAGCGTGTCATGGACTCTCTTAAAGGAACAGATTCAGATACAACTAACCTATTATTCTGCCACTCTGCAATCTCCTCTATTACTCAAAAACCAATAGATGGTTATAAATGTACTGTCTTTTGGACAATAAAGACGATTTGCCTAAATGGACTGTAGCCATTCATTATTGATTGGTTACCCCTCATCCTTTAGTTCCATAGTTCCAAATCGGCTAGTATTGCCTGATTTTTGCAGCTTACTGAGTAGATTCCATAGAATGGAAACAATACATTATTGTCATTTTCAGACAATTCATTTACAATTTGGCCAAGAATCGGGTTTAAAAAAAATATGTAGTTGGATGGAGGAATTTCTCCAACTCGGCTACTTTGGCCTTAAGTTTGAAATTCCCTTTCGGCTGAATGGGAGAAGTTTTCCAACTCGGCTACTTTGGCCTTAACTTTAAAATGACCTTCTCCGTTCTCTGCAATTCTCTCTTTAATGAATACAGCCCACATCATAGACATAATCCCTGTCACTATTCCCATTGCAAACACCTTTGGGGATTTGTTTAACCTTTTTTTTTTATATACCAGAGGGTGGGTTATTTGAACTAATTAACATTATACAGGATAATCTGGACCTTTGGAGTTGCTAGAACAGGTTTCCAAAATTCTATCATTGCGAATCCATTTTTGAGACTTAAGACAGGTTGAATTAAACTCTGGTGCTAAATATATCTTGTTTGGTTCCTTGCATAACGCAGGCCCAAATTAGCATATTCAAATAAGAATTATGGATGCAAAGTTATGCCACTGAGGTGCAGATTTATTTACCTGTTACCCTGCTACTTTTGCATGTATAAGCAGTCAGAGACAGAATACCTCCTCCCCACTGTGTGCAGAGAATAGGGATATTCCCCCTGCCATTTTACACTGGTGTTTAGAATTGAAATTTTAATTTGGAGACAAAAAAAGTTCCTGTTTTTATTGTATCTAATTCCCCCAAAGGGACAGGAAACTTCTGGGGCTGACTGAGTGTGACAGGAGTTGTACATTCTACAACAGAAGAGTTTTACTTATTCACACATACAAGAGCCCCTCTCCCCTGTTGTTGACTAAAGCTCACTTTGGCTGAGATTGATGGGAGTCACATGCTCTACTTTATATTATTCAATCACACTTATTATTTCACTATAGTGCTTGAGCCAAATTCAGTCAGGGCCGATCCTGGGCGGGTGCACGTGGTGCACCGCGCCCAGGCGCACGAGAGGAGAGGCGCAGAAAGCAGGGAGCTCTCTCCCTACCGTCCTCCTCCTTGTTAAAGCAAGCACAGCGCGACGGGTGCAAGCTCCGCCCCCGTCGCGTTCTGTGATTGGCTGCTGCCGGGAGGAGGACGTTCTCTAGAGTATCTGCCAAGACACCATAGAGAACATCCTCCTCCCTGCAGCCAATCACAGAACGCGACGGGGGCGGAGCTTTCCCCCGTTGCTCTGTTCTTGGATTAACAAGAAGGAGGAGGTAACAGTTAGGGTTTGGGGGGTGTTAAAATATAAAATAAAAAAAAAGAAAGAAAGTGTGGAAGTGTCTGTGAATGTGTATGAGTGTGTATGTGTGTGTCAAGGTGTATAACTATGTGTGTGTTACTGTCTGTGTAAGTGTGTGTGAATGTGTATAAGTGTGTATGTGTGTGTCCAGGTGTATAACTGTGTGTGTTACTGTCTGTGTAAGTGTTTGTGTATAAGTCTGTATGTGTGTGTCAATGTGTATAACTATGTGTGTGTTACTGTCTGTGTAAGTGTGTGTATATGTATAAGTCTGTATGTGTGTGTCAATTTGTATAACTATGTGTGTGTTACTGTCTGTGTAAGTGTTTGTGTATAAGTCTGTATGTGTGTGTCAATGTGTATAACTATGTGTGTGTTACTGTGTGTGTATGTGTATGTGTGTATGTGTGTGTCAATGTGTATAACTAAGCGTGTATTACTGTCTGTGTAAGTGTGTGTGTATGTGTATAAGTGTGTATGTGTGTGTCAATGTGTATAACTATGTGTGTGTTACTGTGTGTGTATGTGTATAAGTGTGTATGTGTGTGTCAAGGTGTATAACTATGTGTGTGTTACTGTCTGTGTTTGTGTATGTGTATAAGTGTGTATGTGTGTGTCAATGTGTATAACTATGTGTGTGTTACTGTCTGTGTATGTGTGTGTCAATATGTATAACTATGTGTGTGTTACTGTCTGTGTAAGTGTGTGCGTGTATGTGTATAAGTGTGTATGTGTGTGTCAATGTGTATAACTAAGCGTGTATTACTGTCTGTGTAAGTGTGTGTGTATGTGTATAAGTGTGTATGTGTGTGTCAATGTGTATAACTATGTGTGTGTTACTGTCTGTGTATGTGTGTGTCAATATGTATAACTATGTGTGTGTTACTGTCTGTGTATGTGTGTGTCAATGTGCATAACTATGTGTGTGTTACTGTTTGTGTAAGTGTGTGTGAAATTGAATGTGTATAAGTGTGTATGTGTGTGTCAATGTGTATAACTATGTGCGTATTACTGTCTGTGTAAGTGTGTGTGAAATTGAATGTGTATAAGTGTGTATGTGTGTGTCAATGTGTATAACTATGTGCGTATTACTGTCTGTGTAAGTGTGTGTACATGAGTGTCTGTGCAAGTTTATCCTGTGCCTAAGTGTGTAAAGGTGGCTGTGTGTGTATTTATGTATGTGTGACAGTGTGTATAAGGGTGTCTGTGTAAATGTATGTCTGTGAGGGTGACTAAGTGTATAACTGTGTTTGTGTGACTGTGTGTATTTATGTATGACTGTGTGTATTTATATGTGACTGTGTATTTATGTGTGACAGTCTGTATTTATGTGTGACTGTGTGTATTTATGTATGACTGTGTGTATTTATGTATGTGTGACAGTGTGTATAAGGGTTTCTGTGTAAATGTATGTCTGTGAGGGTGACTAAGTGTGTAACTGTGTTTGTGTGACTGTGTGTATTTATGTGTGACTGTGTGTATTTATGTATGACTGTGTGTATTTATGTGTGGCTGTGTGTAAGTGTGTTCTTGCCCGGAGCCCTCACTGCGCTAATCAATTTATCACATGGAGGGCACCAGCCCCCTACCAGCTGGCGTCTATTTCCCGCCTCCTGCACTCAGCGTGTACGGAGGAGACGGCCGGGGGACGCGAGAGCAGCAGCAAGGTGAGTACTGGGGAAGGCAGGAGAGGATATGCTTTTATTGGGTAAACTAACTGTGGCATATTGGCTGTAGCCTATTTATTGGCAAACTAACATTGGTATATAAATGGGAAAACTGTCTGTGACATAACAGTGGGCAAATTGGCTATTGTATATTAATGGACAAACTGGCTGTAGCATATTAATGGGCTAAATAATTGGTATATTACTTGGGAAACTGGTGTATTTTAATGGACAAACTGGCATTTTTATTGGGCAAACTGTAGCATTTTTAATAGGCAAACTGGCTGTTGCTTATGTTAATGGAAAAGTGTACCCTAAGTACACATCTGCAAATGGGCTGCCCATGTGCTGCTTTGCTGCCTCTCAGAGCCAGCTCTGCAGATCGGCGCCATGTTTCCCCTTAGACCTCAGTCAGCGCTTTCTGCTCTTTCCGTGCACAGTGATGACTTCAGTCATCACTATGTGCGGGGAGATCAAGGCAGTGCTAATTGAGTTCTGAGATGAGGCCAGTAGTGGGCATGGAAAGGGACATGGGAAGAGACAAATACATGGTAGGTAGGAGGTATAGGAGAAAGATATGGGGTGTGACAGACAGACATGGGGTATGAGTGGAGAGAGAGACAGACATGGGCAATGAGTGGAGAGTGAGAGACAGGCATGGGGAATGAGTGCAGAGTGAGAGACAGACATGTGGAATGAGTGCAGAGTGAGAGACAGACATGTGGAATGAGTGCAGAGTGAGAGACAGACATGTGGAATGAGTGCAGAGTGAGAGACAGACATGTGGAATGAGTGCAGAGTGAGAGACAGACATGTGGAATGAGTGCAGAGTGAGAGACAGACATGGGGAATGAGTGCAGAGTGGGAGACAGACAGACATGGAGTATGAGTGGAGAGAGAGAGACAGATATGGAGCATGAATGGAGAGAGAGAGAGACATGGAGCATGAGTGGAGAGAGAGACAGATATGAGGGAATGGGGAGAGAGAGACAGACATGAGGGTACGGGGAGAGAGAGACGGACATGAGGGTACGGGGAGAGAGAGACAGACATGAGGGTACGGGGAGAGAGAGACAGACATGAGGGTACGGGGAGAGACAGACAGACATGAGGGTACGGGGAGAGACAGACAGACATGAGGGTACGGGGAGAGAGAGAGACACGTGAGTGACTTGGTGGAATATTATTTATCACTCTTTGTGTACTTCTTTTCAAATGATGCTCAGCCAGACTAATGAGAGACTTTGGCTGGTTGGCATCATGGGAACAGTAGTTAAAACTCATTCTGCTAGCCAGCAAAAAGTCTCCCATGTTGCTGGCTGAGCATCATAGAAATAAATAAAACCACTACACAGTATTATGGCAAAATATATATCTTTATTTAAAATAAACGTTGGTCCTTTACATTAAAATAAAGTTTTCTCCCTCCCCCTCTCCCCAATATTGAAATGGGCATGCCTGGAACAGAAATGTCTAAAGGGGAGGAGTTTATAATATAGCCACGCCCACCCTTGGGCGCCAAAGGAAAACCTGCACCCAGGCGCCCGTGACCCTAGTATCGGCCCTGAATTCAGTCTCATCAAATACTGTATAGGGTTTGATCTTCCACCCTGGGGATGTTACCATTACCCCCGTTTAATGGCACTCATTTCATCTACCTCACAGGGATGAAGGGGTTAGTCAGCCCTGTCAGGAATTGAAACTGCAAACCTGAGGTTTGAACAGAATTTATGGATCCTAGGCATCTAACTGTGGCTCTGCAGCTGTTTCTGGACTACAAATACAATCATTCTCTGCCGGTCTAGAAAGTGAGTGGAGGTGGGGAGGTGATTTGTAGTTCAGCAGGAGCTGGAGGGCCACAGGTAGAGCCGGAGGATATTGATGGTGCATTAGCCCACAGAGTTATCTCACCAGTTAAACTAAACTAAATGCTCATATAGGTGCTGTATATGTTGAAACTGCTCATGTCTGATAATAGTGGTATTAATTCTCTGAAACTGCTCATGTCTGGTAATAGTGGTATTAATTCTCTGAAACTGCTCATGTCTGATAATAGTGGTATTAATTCTCTGAAACTGCTCATGTCTGGTAATAGTGGGATTAATTCCCTGAAACTGCTCATGTCTGGTAATAGTGGGATTAATTCCCTGAAACTGCTCATGTCTGATACTAGTGGGATTAATTCTATGAAACTGCTCATGTCTGGTAATAGTGGGATTCATTTTCTGAAACTGCTCATGTCTGGTAATAGTGGGATTCATTCTCTGAAACTGCTCATGTCTGATAATAGTGGGATTCATTCCCTGAAACTGCTCATGTCTGATAATAGTGGGATTCATTCTCTGAAACTGCTCATGTCTGATAATAGTGGGATTCATTCCCTGAAACTGCTCATGTCTGGTAATAGTGGGATTAATTCTCTGAACTGCTCATGCCTGATAATAGTGGGATTCATTCCCTGAAACTGCTCATGTCTGATAATAGTGGGATTCATTCTCTGAAACTGCTCATGTCAGATAATAGTGGGATTAATTCTATGAAACCACTCGTGTCTGGTATTAGTGGTATTAATTCTCTGAACTACTCATGCCTGGTAATAGTGGGTTTCATTCTCTGAAACTGCTCATGTCTGATCATAGTGGGATTAATTGTCTGAAACTGCTCAAGTCTGGTAATCACTATATGTATATTATAATAGAATTATATTCTTAAATCTGAAATCTACATGGTTCCCAAGTTTTCCTAATAATTAATATAATCTAAATATGTATTTTTTGTGTTTGTGCGTGTGAATCATCTGCTCCATGTAATCAGAGGCGCACATTCTTTTGCTTCTACATGCTAGTTCAGTGATGACTAACCTTGGCACTGCAGTTGTAGGTAAATTATATGTTAACCAGCTGAGCATCATAGGACATGTTGTGCCCAAACAACTGTAGAGCTACAAAATCTGCTCAGTCATATTGTTAAAGAGGCTCACCTTTTACTTAGCCAAATAGTCTGCAAAGTCATGCAATGGGAAAATAAATCTATTGGCTCATAAGAGGTCTGCTAGGAATGTAAGATGGCTGCCCCCGCACACCTTGCTAGGACATTCTCCCCACATACAAGGAAGAGGTATGTGACACTTTAAAATATTAAAATGACAAGTAAAATAAATTTACCCCAGATTCCTTTTTCTCAATTCCCCCTTCACCGAGAATTTACTTACCTGCTGGGAGACGGGCTGCGCAAATAGTGCGCCTGGACGGCTCTGACGTCATCGTCTTCACCTTTATCAGGGACCACTTGCTCGCCGTCCTGGTCTTGGCCGGTTGCCATGGCGATCTACTTCCAAATGGATCTCTGCAAAGCGGAGGACATGGTCTAAAATGTTAAATCACAGGACCAGGGGACGGCTGGAGTGGCAGGACAGATACTCTGACAGATACGTTATAGAGAGTGATAGACAGATATACTGACAGATAAGGTACAGAGATTGATAGACAGATATACTGACAGATAAGGTACAGAGATTGATAGACAGATATACTGACAGATAAGGTGCAGAGATTGATAGACAGATATACTGACAGATAAGGTACAGAGATTGATAGACAGATATACTGACAGATAAGGTACAGAGACTGATAGACAGATATACTGACAGATAAGGTACAGAGATTGATAGACAGATATACTGACAGATATGTTACAGTGAGTGATAGACAGATATACTGACAGATAAGGTACAGAGATTGATAGACAGATATACTGACAGATAAGGTACAGAGACTGATAGACAGATATACTGACAGATAAGGTACAGAGCCTGATAGACAGATATACTGACAGATAAGGTACAGAGCCTGATAGACAGATATACTGACAGATAAGGTACAGAGCCTGATAGACAGATATACTGACAGATAAGGTACAGAGATTGATAGACAGATATACTGACAGATAAGGTACAGAGACTGATAGACAGATATACTGACAGATAAGGTACAGAGATTGATAGACAGATATACTGACAGATAAGGTACAGAGATTGATAGACAGATATACTGACAGATAAGGTGCAGAGACTGATAGACAGATATACTGACAGATAAGGTACAGAGATTGATAGACAGATATACTGACAGATAAGGTACAGAGATTGATAGACAGATATACTGACAGATAAGGTACAGAGACTGATAGACAGATATACTGACAGATAAGGTACAGAGATTGATAGACAGATATACTGACAGATATGTTACAGTGAGTGATAGACAGATATACTGACAGATAAGATACAGAGACTGATAGACAGATATACTGACAGATAAGGTACAGAGACTGATAGACAGATATACTGACAGATAAGGTACAGAGACTGATAGACAGATATACTGACAGATAAGGTACAGAGACTGATAGACAGATATACTGACAGATAAGGTACAGAGACTGATAGACAGATATACTGACAGATAAGGTACAGAGACTGATAGACAGATATACTGACAGATAAGGTACAGAGACTGATAGACAGATATACTGACAGATAAGGTACAGAGACTGATAGACAGATATACTGACAGATAAGGTACTGAGATTGATAGACAGATATACTGACAGATAAGGTACTGAGATTGATAGACAGATATACTGACAGATAAGGTACAGAGATTGATAGACAGATATACTGACAGATAAGGTACAGAGATTGATAGACAGATATACTGACAGATAAGATACAGAGATTGATAGACAGATATACTGACAGATAAGGTACAGAGACTGATAGACAGATATACTGACAGATAAGGTACAGAGACTGATAGACAGATATACTGACAGATAAGGTACAGAGACTGATAGACAGATATACTGACAGATAAGATACAGAGATTGATAGACAGATATACTGACAGATAAGGTACAGAGACTGATAGACAGATATACTGACAGATATGTTACAGTGAGTGATAGACAGATATACTGACAGATAAGATACAGAGATTGATAGACAGATATACTGACAGATAAGGTACTGAGACTGATAGACAGATATACTGACAGATAAGGTACAGAGATTGATAGACAGATATACTGACAGATAAGGTACAGAGACTGATAGACAGATATACTGACAGATAAGGTACAGAGATTGATAGACAGATATACTGACAGATAAGGTACAGAGATTGATAGACAGATATACTGACAGATAAGGTACAGAGACTGATAGACAGATATACTGACAGATAAGGTACAGAGATTGATAGACAGATATACTGACAGATATGTTACAGTGAGTGATAGACAGATATACTGACAGATAAGATACAGAGACTGATAGACAGATATACTGACAGATAAGGTACAGAGACTGATAGACAGATATACTGACAGATAAGGTACAGAGACTGATAGACAGATATACTGACAGATAAGGTACAGAGACTGATAGACAGATATACTGACAGATAAGGTACAGAGATTGATAGACAGATATACTGACAGATAAGGTACAGAGATTGATAGACAGATATACTGACAGATAAGGTACAGAGATTGATAGACAGATATACTGACAGATAAGGTACAGAGACTGATAGACAGATATACTGACAGATAAGGTACAGAGACTGATAGACAGATATACTGACAGATAAGGTACAGAGATTGATAGACAGATATACTGACAGATAAGGTACAGAGACTGATAGACAGATATACTGACAGATAAGGTACAGAGATTGATAGACAGATATACTGACAGATAAGGTACAGAGATTGATAGACAGATATACTGACAGATAAGGTACAGAGACTGATAGACAGATATACTGACAGATAAGGTACAGAGATTGATAGACAGATATACTGACAGATAAGGTACAGAGACTGATAGACAGATATACTGACAGATAAGGTACAGAGACTGATAGACAGATATACTGACAGATAAGGTACAGAGACTGATAGACAGATATACTGACAGATAAGGTACAGAGAGTGATAGACAGATATACTGACAGATAAGGTACAGAGATTGATAGACAGATATACTGACAGATAAGGTACAGAGATTGATAGACAGATATACTGACAGATAAGGTACAGTGAGTGATAGACAGATATACTGACAGATAAGGTACAGAGACTGATAGACAGATATACTGACAGATAAGGTACAGAGACTGATAGACAGATATACTGACAGATAAGGTACAGAGACTGATAGACAGATATACTGACAGATAAGGTACAGAGATTGATAGACAGATATACTGACAGATAAGGTACAGTGAGTGATAGACAGATATACTGACAGATAAGGTACATAGACTGATAGACAGATATACTGACAGATAAGGTACAGAGATTGATAGACAGATATACTGACAGATAAGGTACAGAGACTGATAGACAGATATACTGACAGATAAGGTACAGAGATTGATAGACAGATATACTGACAGATAAGTTACATAGACTGATAGACAGATATACTGACAGATAAGGTACAGAGACTGATAGACAGATATACTGACAGATAAGGTACATAGACTGATAGACAGATATACTGACAGATAAGGTACAGAGACTGATGGACAGATATACTGACAGATAAGGTGCAGAGACTGATAGACAGATATACTGACAGATAAGGTACAGAGACTGATAGACAGATATACTGACAGATAAGGTACAGAGATTGATAGGCAGATATACTGACAGATAAGGTACAGAGATTGATAGACAGATATACTGACAGATAAGGTACAGAGATTGATAGACAGATATACTGACAGATAAGGTACAGAGACTGATAGATAGATATACTGACAGATAAGGTACAGAGATTGATAGACAGATATACTGACAGATAAGGTACAGAGACTGATAGACAGATATACTGACAGATAAGGTACAGAGACTGATAGACAGATATACTGACAGATAAGGTACAGAGATTGATAGACAGATATACTGACAGATAAGGTACAGAGCCTGATAGACAGATATACTGACAGATAAGGTACAGAGATTGATAGACAGATATACTGACAGATAAGGTACAGAGATTGATAGACAGATATACTGACAGATAAGGTGCAGAGATTGATAGACAGATATACTGACAGATAAGGTACAGAGATTGATAGACAGATATACTGACAGATAAGGTACAGAGCCTGATAGACAGATATACTGACAGATAAGGTACAGAGCCTGATAGACAGATATACTGACAGATAAGGTACAGAGCCTGATAGACAGATATACTGACAGATAAGGTACAGAGATTGATAGACAGATATACTGACAGATAAGGTACAGAGACTGATAGACAGATATACTGACAGATAAGGTACAGAGATTGATAGACAATTATACTGACAGATAAGGTACAGAGATTGATAGACAGATATACTGACAGATAAGGTGCAGAGACTGATAGACAGATATACTGACAGATAAGGTACAGAGATTGATAGACAGATATACTGACAGATAAGGTACAGAGATTGATAGACAGATATACTGACAGATAAGGTACAGAGACTGATAGACAGATATACTGACAGATAAGGTACAGAGATTGATAGACAGATATACTGACAGATATGTTACAGTGAGTGATAGACAGATATACTGACAGATAAGATACAGAGACTGATAGACAGATATACTGACAGATAAGGTACAGAGACTGATAGACAGATATACTGACAGATAAGGTACAGAGACTGATAGACAGATATACTGACAGATAAGGTACAGAGACTGATAGACAGATATACTGACAGATAAGGTACAGAGACTGATAGACAGATATACTGACAGATAAGGTACAGAGACTGATAGACAGATATACTGACAGATTAGGTACAGAGACTGATAGACAGATATACTGACAGATAAGGTACAGAGACTGATAGACAGATATACTGACAGATAAGGTACTGAGATTGATAGACAGATATACTGACAGATAAGGTACTGAGATTGATAGACAGATATACTGACAGATAAGGTACAGAGATTGATAGACAGATATACTGACAGATAAGGTACAGAGATTGATAGACAGATATACTGACAGATAAGATACAGAGATTGATAGACAGATATACTGACAGATAAGGTACAGAGACTGATAGACAGATATACTGACAGATAAGGTACAGAGACTGATAGACAGATATACTGACAGATAAGGTACAGAGACTGATAGACAGATATACTGACAGATAAGGTACAGAGATTGATAGACAGATATACTGACAGATAAGGTGCAGAGACTGATAGACAGATATACTGACAGATAAGGTACAGAGATTGATAGACAGATATACTGACAGATAAGGTACAGAGATTGATAGACAGATATACTGACAGATAAGGTACAGAGACTGATAGACAGATATACTGACAGATAAGGTACAGAGATTGATAGACAGATATACTGACAGATATGTTACAGTGAGTGATAGACAGATATACTGACAGATAAGATACAGAGACTGATAGACAGATATACTGACAGATAAGGTACAGAGACTGATAGACAGATATACTGACAGATAAGGTACAGAGACTGATAGACAGATATACTGACAGATAAGGTACAGAGACTGATAGACAGATATACTGACAGATAAGGTACAGAGACTGATAGACAGATATACTGACAGATAAGGTACAGAGACTGATAGACAGATATACTGACAGATAAGGTACAGAGACTGATAGACAGATATACTGACAGATAAGGTACAGAGACTGATAGACAGATATACTGACAGATAAGGTACAGAGACTGATAGACAGATATACTGACAGATAAGGTACTGAGATTGATAGACAGATATACTGACAGATAAGGTACTGAGATTGATAGACAGATATACTGACAGATAAGGTACAGAGATTGATAGACAGATATACTGACAGATAAGGTACAGAGATTGATAGACAGATATACTGACAGATAAGATACAGAGATTGATAGACAGATATACTGACAGATAAGGTACAGAGACTGATAGACAGATATACTGACAGATAAGGTACAGAGACTGATAGACAGATATACTGACAGATAAGGTACAGAGACTGATAGACAGATATACTGACAGATAAGGTACAGAGACTGATAGACAGATATACTGACAGATAAGATACAGAGATTGATAGACAGATATACTGACAGATAAGGTACAGAGACTGATAGACAGATATACTGACAGATATGTTACAGTGAGTGATAGACAGATATACTGACAGATAAGATACAGAGATTGATAGACAGATATACTGACAGATAAGGTACTGAGACTGATAGACAGATATACTGACAGATAAGGTACAGAGATTGATAGACAGATATACTGACAGATAAGGTACAGAGACTGATAGACAGATATACTGACAGATAAGGTACAGAGATTGATAGACAGATATACTGACAGATAAGGTACAGAGATTGATAGACAGATATACTGACAGATAAGGTACAGAGACTGATAGACAGATATACTGACAGATAAGGTACAGAGATTGATAGACAGATATACTGACACATATGTTACAGTGAGTGATAGACAGATATACTGACAGATAAGATACAGAGACTGATAGACAGATATACTGACAGATAAGGTACAGAGACTGATAGACAGATATACTGACAGATAAGGTACAGAGACTGATAGACAGATATACTGACAGATAAGGTACAGAGACTGATAGACAGATATACTGACAGATAAGGTACAGAGACTGATAGACAGATATACTGACAGATAAGGTACAGAGACTGATAGACAGATATACTGACAGATAAGGTACAGAGACTGATAGACAGATATACTGACAGATAAGGTACAGAGACTGATAGACAGATATACTGACAGATAAGGTACTGAGATTGATAGACAGATATACTGACAGATAAGGTACAGAGATTGATAGACAGATATACTGACAGATAAGGTACTGAGATTGATAGACAGATATACTGACAGATAAGGTACAGAGATTGATAGACAGATATACTGACAGATAAGGTACAGAGACTGATAAACAGATATACTGACAGATAAGGTACAGAGACTGATAGACAGATATACTGACAGATAAGGTACAGAGATTGATAGACAGATATACTGACAGATAAGGTACAGAGATTGATAGACAGATATACTGACAGATAAGGTACAGAGACTGATAGACAGATATACTGACAGATAAGGTACAGAGATTGATAGACAGATATACTGACAGATAAGGTACAGAGACTGATAGACAGATATACTGACAGATAAGGTACAGAGATTGATAGACAGATATACTGACAGATAAGGTACAGAGACTGATAGACAGATATACTGACAGATAAGGTACAGAGACTGATAGACAGATATACTGACAGATAAGGTACAGAGATTGATAGACAGATATACTGACAGATAAGGTACAGAGATTGATAGACAGATATACTGACAGATAAGGTACAGAGATTGATAGACAGATATACTGACAGATAAGGTACAGAGATTGATAGACAGATATACTGACAGATAAGGTACAGAGACTGATAGACAGATATACTGACAGATAAGGTACAGAGACTGATAGACAGATATACTGACATATAAGGTACAGAGACTGATAGACAGATATACTGACAGATAAGGTACAGAGACTGATAGACAGATATACTGACAGATAAGGTACAGAGATTGATAGACAGATATACTGACAGATAAGGTACAGAGACTGATAGACAGATATACTGACAGATAAGGTACAGAGATTGATAGACAGATATACTGACAGATAAGGTACAGAGATTGATAGACAGATATACTGACAGATAAGGTACAGAGACTGATAGACAGATATACTGACAGATAGGGTACAGAGATTGATAGACAGATATACTGACAGATAAGGTACAGAGATTGATAGACAGATATACTGACAGATAAGGTACAGAGATTGATAGACAGATATACTGACAGATAAGGTACAGAGATTGATAGACAGATATACTGACAGATAAGGTACAGAGATTGATAGACAGATATATTGACAGATAAGGTGCAGAGATTGATAGACAGATATACTGACAGATAAGGTACAGAGATTGATAGACAGATATACTGACAGATAAGGTACAGAGACTGATAGACAGATATACTGACAGATAAGGTACAGAGACTGATAGACAGATATACTGACAGATAAGGTACAGAGACTGATAGACAGATATACTGACAGATAAGGTACAGAGATTGATAGACAGATATACTGACAGGTAAGGTACAGAGACTGATAGACAGATATACTGACAGATAAGGTACAGAGACTGATAGACAGATATACTGACAGATAAGGTACCGAGACTGATAGACAGATATACTGACAGATAAGGTACTGAGATTGATAGACAGATATACTGACAGATATGTTACAGTGAGTGATAGACGGATATACTGACAGATAAGGTACAGAGATTGATAGACAGATATACTGACAGATAAGGTACAGAGACTGATAGACAGATATACTGACAGATAAGGTACAGAGAGTGATAGACAGATATACTGACAGATAAGGTACAGAGATTGATAGACAGATATACTGACAGATAAGGTACAGAGATTGATAGACAGATATACTGACAGATAAGGTACAGAGATTGATAGACAGATATACTGACAGATATGTTACAGTGAGTGATAGACGGATATACTGACAGATAAGGTACAGAGATTGATAGACAGATATACTGACAGATAAGGTACAGAGTCTGATAGACAGATATACTGACAGATATGTTACAGTGACTGATAGACAGATATACTGACAGATAAGATGCAGAGACTGATAGACAGATATACTGACAGATAAGGTACAGTGACTGATAGACAGATATACTGACAGATAAGGTACAGAGATTGATAGACAGATATACTGACAGATATGTTACAGTGACTGATAGACAGATATACTGACAGATAAGATGCAGAGACTGATAGACAGATATACTGACAGATAAGGTACAGAGACTGATAGACAGATATACTGACAGATAAGGTGACAGAGATTGATAGACAGATATACTGACAGATAAGGTACAGAGACTGATAGACAGATATACTGACAGATAAGGTACAGAGACTGATAGACAGATATACTGACAGATATGTTACAGTGAGTGATAGACAGATATACTGACAGATAAGGTACAGAGATTGATAGACAGATATACTGACAGATAAGGTACAGAGACTGATAGACAGATATACTGACAGATAAGGTACAGAGATTGATAGACAGATATACTGACAGATAAGGTACAGAGATTGATAGACAGATAGACTGACAGATATGTTACAGTGAGTGATAGACAGATATACTGACAGATAAGGTACAGAGATTGATAGACAGATATACTGACAGATAAGGTACAGAGACTGATAGACAGATATACTGACAGATAAGGTACAGAGATTGATAGACAGATATACTGACAGATAAGTTACATAGACTGATAGACAGATATACTGACAGATAAGGTACAGAGACTGATAGACAGATATACTGACAGATAAGGTACTGAGATTGATAGACAGATATACTGACAGATATGTTACAGTGAGTGATAGACGGATATACTGACAGATAAGGTACAGAGATTGATAGACAGATATACTGACAGATAAGGTACAGAGACTGATAGACAGATATACTGACAGATAAGGTACAGAGAGTGATAGACAGATATACTGACAGATAAGGTACAGAGATTGATAGACAGATATACTGACAGATAAGGTACAGAGATTGATAGACAGATATACTGACAGATAAGGTACAGAGATTGATAGACAGATATACTGACAGATATGTTACAGTGAGTGATAGACGGATATACTGACAGATAAGGTACAGAGATTTATAGACAGATATACTGACAGATAAGGTACAGAGTCTGATAGACAGATATACTGACAGATATGTTACAGTGACTGATAGACAGATATACTGACAGATAAGATGCAGAGACTGATAGACAGATATACTGACAGATAAGGTACAGTGACTGATAGACAGATATACTGACAGATAAGGTACAGAGATTGATAGACAGATATACTGACAGATATGTTACAGTGACTGATAGACAGATATACTGACAGATAAGATGCAGAGACTGATAGACAGATATACTGACAGATAAGGTACAGAGACTGATAGACAGATATACTGACAGATAAGGTGACAGAGATTGATAGACAGATATACTGACAGATAAGGTACAGAGACTGATAGACAGATATACTGACAGATAAGGTACAGAGACTGATAGACAGATATACTGACAGATATGTTACAGTGAGTGATAGACAGATATACTGACAGATAAGGTACAGAGATTGATAGACAGATATACTGACAGATAAGGTACAGAGACTGATAGACAGATATACTGACAGATAAGGTACAGAGATTGATAGACAGATATACTGACAGATAAGGTACAGAGATTGATAGACAGATAGACTGACAGATATGTTACAGTGAGTGATAGACAGATATACTGACAGATAAGGTACAGAGATTGATAGACAGATATACTGACAGATAAGGTACAGAGACTGATAGACAGATATACTGACAGATAAGGTACAGAGATTGATAGACAGATATACTGACAGATAAGTTACATAGACTGATAGACAGATATACTGACAGATAAGGTACAGAGACTGATAGACAGATATACTGACAGATAAGGTACATAGACTGATAGACAGATATACTGACAGATAAGGTACAGAGACTGATGGACAGATATACTGACAGATAAGGTGCAGAGACTGATAGACAGATATACTGACAGATAAGGTACAGAGACTGATAGACAGATATACTGACAGATAAGGTACAGAGATTGATAGGCAGATATACTGACAGATAAGGTACAGAGATTGATAGACAGATATACTGACAGATAAGGTACAGAGATTGATAGACAGATATACTGACAGATAAGGTACAGAGACTGATAGACAGATATACTGACAGATAAGGTACAGAGATTGATAGACAGATATACTGACAGATAAGGTACAGAGACTGATAGACAGATATACTGACAGATAAGGTACAGAGACTGATAGACAGATATACTGACAGATAAGGTACAGAGATTGATAGACAGATATACTGACAGATAAGGTACAGAGCCTGATAGACAGATATACTGACAGATAAGGTACAGAGATTGATAGACAGATATACTGACAGATAAGGTACAGAGATTGATAGACAGATATACTGACAGATAAGGTGCAGAGATTGATAGACAGATATACTGACAGATAAGGTACATAGATTGATAGACAGATATACTGACAGATAAGGTACAGAGCCTGATAGACAGATATACTGACAGATAAGGTACAGAGCCTGATAGACAGATATACTGACAGATAAGGTACAGAGCCTGATAGACAGATATACTGACAGATAAGGTACAGAGATTGATAGACAGATATACTGACAGATAAGGTACAGAGACTGATAGACAGATATACTGACAGATAAGGTACAGAGATTGATAGACAGATATACTGACAGATAAGGTACAGAGATTGATAGACAGATATACTGACAGATAAGGTGCAGAGACTGATAGACAGATATACTGACAGATAAGGTACAGAGATTGATAGACAGATATACTGACAGATAAGGTACAGAGATTGATAGACAGATATACTGACAGATAAGGTACAGAGACTGATAGACAGATATACTGACAGATAAGGTACAGAGATTGATAGACAGATATACTGACAGATATGTTACAGTGAGTGATAGACAGATATACTGACAGATAAGATACAGAGACTGATAGACAGATATACTGACAGATAAGGTACAGAGACTGATAGACAGATATACTGACAGATAAGGTACAGAGACTGATAGACAGATATACTGACAGATAAGGTACAGAGACTGATAGACAGATATACTGACAGATAAGGTACAGAGACTGATAGACAGATATACTGACAGATAAGGTACAGAGACTGATAGACAGATATACTGACAGATAAGGTACAGAGACTGATAGACAGATATACTGACAGATAAGGTACAGAGACTGATAGACAGATATACTGACAGATAAGGTACTGAGATTGATAGACAGATATACTGACAGATAAGGTACTGAGATTGATAGACAGATATACTGACAGATAAGGTACAGAGATTGATAGACAGATATACTGACAGATAAGGTACAGAGATTGATAGACAGATATACTGACAGATAAGATACAGAGATTGATAGACAGATATACTGACAGATAAGGTACAGAGACTGATAGACAGATATACTGACAGATAAGGTACAGAGACTGATAGACAGATATACTGACAGATAAGGTACAGAGACTGATAGACAGATATACTGACAGATAAGATACAGAGATTGATAGACAGATATACTGACAGATAAGGTACAGAGACTGATAGACAGATATACTGACAGATATGTTACAGTGAGTGATAGACAGATATACTGACAGATAAGATACAGAGATTGATAGACAGATATACTGACAGATAAGGTACTGAGACTGATAGACAGATATACTGACAGATAAGGTACAGAGATTGATAGACAGATATACTGACAGATAAGGTACAGAGACTGATAGACAGATATACTGACAGATAAGGTACAGAGATTGATAGACAGATATACTGACAGATAAGGTACAGAGATTGATAGACAGATATACTGACAGATAAGGTACAGAGACTGATAGACAGATATACTGACAGATAAGGTACAGAGATTGATAGACAGATATACTGACAGATAAGGTACAGAGATAGATAGACAGATATACTGACAGATAAGGTACTGAGATTGATAGACAGATATACTGACAGATAAGATACTGAGATTGATAGACAGATATACTGACAGATAAGGTACAGAGACTGATAGACAGATATACTGACAGATATGTTACAGTGAGTGATAGACAGATATACTGACAGATAAGGTACAGAGACTTATAGACAGATATACTGACAGATAAGGTATAGAGATTGATAGACAGATATACTGACAGATAAGGTATAGAGATTGATAGACAGATATACTGACAGATAAGGTACAGAGACTGATAGACAGACATACTGACAGATAAGGTACAGAGATTGATAGACAGATATACTGACAGATAAGATACAGAGACTGATAGACAGATATACTGACAGATAAGGTACAGAGATTGATAGACAGATATACTGACAGATAAGGTACAGAGATTGATAGGCAGATATACTGACAGATAAGGTACAGAGACTGATAGACAGATATACTGACAGATAAGGTACAGAGATTGATAGACAGATGTACTGACAGATAAGGTACAGAGACTGATAGACAGATATACTGACAGATAAGGTACAGAGACTGATAGACAGATATACTGACAGATAAGGTACAGAGATTGATAGACAGATATACTGACAGATAAGTTACAGTGAGTGATAGACAGATATACTGACAGATAAGGTACAGAGACTGATAGACAGATATACTGACAGATAAGGTACAGAGATTGATAGACAGATATACTGACAGATAAGGTACAGAGACTGATAGACAGATATACTGACAGATAAGGTACAGAGATTGATAGACAGATATACTGACAGATAAGGTACAGGGACTGATAGACAGATATACCGACAGATAAGGTACAGAGACTGATAGACAGATATACTGACAGATAAGGTACAGAGACTGATAGACAGATATACTGACAGATAAGGTACAGAGACTGATAGACAGATATACTGACAGATAAGGTACAGAGATTGATAGACAGATATACTGATAGATAAGGTACAGAGATTGATAGACAGATATACTGACAGATAAGGTACAGAGACTGATAGACAGATATACTGACAGATAAGGTACAGAGATTGATAGACAGATATACTGACAGATAAGGTACAGAGATTGATAGACAGATATACTGACAGATAAGGTACAGAGACTGATAGACAGATATACTGACAGATAAGGTACAGAGACTGATAGACAGATACACTGACAGATAAGGTACAGAGATTGATAGACAGATATACTGACAGATAAGGTACAGAGACTGATAGACAGATATACTGACAGATAAGGTACAGAGATTGATAGACAGACATACTGACAGATAAGGTACAGAGATTGATAGACAGATATACTGACAGATAAGGTACAGAGCATGATAGACAGATATACTGACAGATAAGGTACAGAGATTGATAGACAGACATACTGACAGATAAGGTACAGAGACTGATAGACAGATATACTGACAGATAAGGTACAGAGATTGATAGACAGATATACTGACAGATAAGGTACAGAGATTGATAGACAGACATACTGACAGATAAGGTACAGATATTGATAGACAGATATACTGACAGATAAGGTACAGAGACTGATAGACAGATATACTGACAGATAAGGTACAGAGACTGATGGACAGATATACTGACAGATAAGGTACAGAGATTGATAGACAGACATACTGACAGATAAGGTACAGAGACTGATAGACAGATATACTGACAGATAAGGTACAGAGATTGATAGACAGATATACTGACAGATAAGGTACAGAGACTGATAGACAGATATACTGACAGATAAGGTCCAGAGACTGATAGACAGATATACTGACAGATAAGGTACAGAGATTGATAGACAGATATACTGACAGATAAGGTACAGAGATTGATAGACAGATATACTGACAGATAAGGTACAGAGACTGATAGACAGATATACTGACAGATAAGGTACAGAGATTGATAGACAGATATACTGACAGATAAGGTACAGAGATTGATAGACAGATATACTGACAGATAAGGTACAGAGATTGATAGACAGATATACTGACAGATAAGGTACAGAGATTGATAGACAGATATACTGACAGATAAGGTACAGAGACTGATAGACAGATATACTGACAGATAAGGTACAGAGCATGATAGACAGATATACTGACAGATAAGGTACAGAGATTGATAGACAGATATACCGACAGATAAGATACAGAGATTGATAGACAGATATACTGACAGATAAGGTACAGAGATTGATAGACAGATATACTGACAGATAAGGTACAGAGATTGATAGACAGATATACTGACAGATAAGATACAGAGATTGATAGACAGATATACTGACAGATAAGGTACAGAGATTGATAGACAGATATACTGACAGATAAGGTACAGAGATTGATAGACAGATATACTGACAGATAAGGTACAGAGATTGATAGACAGATATACTGACAGATAGGGTACAGAGACTGATAGACAGATATACTGACAGATAAGGTACAGAGACTGATAGACAGATATACTGACAGATAAGGTACAGAGATTGATAGACAGATATACTGACAGATAAGGTACAGAGATTGATAGACAGATATACTGACAGATAAGGTACAGAGATTGATAGACAGATATACTGACAGATAAGGTACAGAGACTGATAGACAGATACACTGACAGATAAGGTACAGAGATTGATAGACAGATATACTGACAGATATGTTACAGTGAGTGATAGACAGATACACTGACAGATGTGTTACAGTGAGTGATAGACAGATATACTGACAGATAAGGTACAGAGATTGATAGACAGATATACTGACAGATAAGGTACAGAGACTGATAGACAGATATACTGACAGATAAGGTACAGAGACTGATAGACAGATATACTGACAGATAAGGTACAGAGACTGATAGACAGATATACTGACAGATAAGGTACAGAGATTGATAGACAGATATACTGACAGATATGGTACAGAGACTGATAGACAGATATACTGACAGATAAGGTACAGAGATTGATAGACAGATATACTGACAGATAAGGTACAGAGACTGATAGACAGATATACTGACAGATAAGGTACAGAGACTGATAGACAGATATACTGACAGATAAGGTACAGAGACTGATAGACAGATATACTGACAGATAAGGTACAGAGATTGATAGACAGATATACTGACAGATAAGGTACAGAGACTGATAGACAGATATACTGACAGATAAGGTACAGAGATTGATAGACAGATATACTGACAGATAAGGTACAGAGACTGATAGACAGATATACTGACAGATAAGGTACAGAGATTGATAGGCAGATATACTGACAGATAACGTGCAGAGATTGATATACAGACATACTGACTGCTAAGGTACAGAGACTGATAGACAGATATACTGACAGATAAGGTACAGATATTGATATACAGACATACTGACTGCTAAGGTACAGAGACTGATAGACAGATATACTGACAGATAAGGTACAGATATTGATAGACAGATATACTGACAGATAAGGTGCAGAGACTGATAGACAGATATACTGACAGATAACGTGCAGAGATTGATAGACAGATATACTGACAGATAAGGTACAGAGATTGATAGACAGATATACTGACAGATATGGTACAGAGATTGATAGACAGATATACCGACAGATAAGGTACAGAGATTGATAGACAGATATACCGACAGATAAGGTACAGAGATTGATAGACAGATACACTGACAATAAGGTACAGAGATTGATAGACAGATATACTGACAGATAAGGTACAGAGATTGATAGACAGATATACTGACAGATAAGGTACAGAGACTGATAGACAGATATACTGACTGATAAGGTACATAGATTGATAGACAGATATACTGACAGATAAGGTACAGAGATTGATAGACAGATATACTGACAGATAAGGTACAGAGATTGATAGACAGATATACTGACAGATAAGATACAGAGATTGATAGACAGATATACTGACAGATAAGGTACAGAGATTGATAGACAGATATACTGACAGATAAGGTACAGAGATTTATAGACAGATATACTGACAGATAAGGTGCAGAGACTGATAGACAGATATACTGACAGATAAGGTACAGAGACTGATAGACAGATATACTGACAGATAAGGTACAGAGACTGATAGACAGATATACTGACAGATAAGGTACAGAGACTGATAGACAGATATACTGACAGATAAGGTACAGAGATTGATAGACAGATATACTGACAGATAAGGTACAGAGATTGATAGACAGATATACTGACAGATAAGGTACAGAGACTGATAGACAGATATACTGACAGATAAGGTACAGAGATTGATAGACAGATATACTGACAGATAAGGTACAGAGACTGATAGACAGATATACTGACAGATAAGGTGCAGAGACTGATAGACAGATATACTGACAGATAAGGTACAGAGACTGATAGACAGATATACTGACAGATAAGGTACAGAGATTGATAGACAGATATACTGACAGATAAGGTACAGAGATTGATAGACAGTTATACTGACAGATAAGGTACAGAGATTGATAGACAGATATACTGACAGATATGTTACAGTGAGTGATAGACGGATATACTGACAGATAAGGTACAGAGACTGATAGACAGACATACTGACAGATAAGGTACAGAGACTGATAGACAGTTATACTGACAGATAAGGTACAGAGATTGATAGACAGATATACTGACAGATAAGGTACAGAGACTGATAGACAGATATACTGACAGATAAGGTGCAGAGATTGATAGACAGATATACTGACAGATAAGGTACAGAGACTTATAGACAGATATACTGACAGATAAGATACAGAGACTGATAGACAGATATACTGACAGATAAGGTACAGAGACTGATAGACAGATATACTGACAGATAAGGTACAGAGATTGATAGACAGATATACTGACAGATAAGGTACAGAGACTGATAGACAGATATACTGACAGATAAGGTACAGAGACTGATAGACAGATATACTGACAGATAAGGTACAGAGACTGATAGACCGATATACTGACAGATAAGGTACAGAGATTGATAGACAGATATACTGACAGATAAGGTACAGTGACTGATAGACAGATATACTGACAGATAAGGTACAGAGACTGATAGACAGATATACTGACAGATAAGGTGCAGAGACTGATAGACAGATATACTGACAGATAAGGTACAGAGACTGATAGACAGATATACTGACAGATAAGGTGCAGAGACTGATAGACAGATATACTGACAGATAAGGTACAGAGACTGATAGACAGATATACTGACAGATAAGGTACAGAGATTGATAGACAGATATACTGACAGATAAGGTACAGAGATTGATAGACAGTTATACTGACAGATAAGGTACAGAGATTGATAGACAGATATACTGACAGATATGTTACAGTGAGTGATAGACGGATATACTGACAGATAAGGTACAGAGACTGATAGACAGACATACTGACAGATAAGGTACAGAGACTGATAGACAGTTATACTGACAGATAAGGTACAGAGATTGATAGACAGATATACTGACAGATAAGGTACAGAGACTGATAGACAGATATACTGACAGATAAGGTGCAGAGATTGATAGACAGATATACTGACAGATAAGGTACAGAGACTTATAGACAGATATACTGACAGATAAGATACAGAGACTGATAGACAGATATACTGACAGATAAGGTACAGAGACTGATAGACAGATATACTGACAGATAAGGTACAGAGATTGATAGACAGATATACTGACAGATAAGGTACAGAGACTGATAGACAGATATACTGACAGATAAGGTACAGAGATTGATAGACAGATATACTGACAGATAAGGTACAGAGACTGATAGACAGATATACTGACAGATAAGGTACAGAGATTGATAGACAGATATACTGACAGATAAGGTACAGAGACTGATAGACAGATATACTGACAGATAAGGTACAGAGATTGATAGACAGATGTACTGACAGATAAGGTACAGAGACTGATAGACAGATATACTGACAGATAAGGTACAGAGACTGATAGACAGATATACTGACAGATAAGGTACAGAGATTGATAGACAGATATACTGACAGATAAGTTACAGTGAGTGATAGACAGATATACTGACAGATAAGGTACAGAGACTGATAGACAGATATACTGACAGATAAGGTACAGAGATTGATAGACAGATATACTGACAGATAAGGTACAGAGACTGATAGACAGATATACTGACAGATAAGGTACAGAGATTGATAGACAGATATACTGACAGATAAGGTACAGGGACTGATAGACAGATATACCGACAGATAAGGTACAGAGACTGATAGACAGATATACTGACAGATAAGGTACAGAGACTGATAGACAGATATACTGACAGATAAGGTACAGAGACTGATAGACAGATATACTGACAGATAAGGTACAGAGATTGATAGACAGATATACTGATAGATAAGGTACAGAGATTGATAGACAGATATACTGACAGATAAGGTACAGAGACTGATAGACAGATATACTGACAGATAAGGTACAGAGATTGATAGACAGATATACTGACAGATAAGGTACAGAGATTGATAGACAGATATACTGACAGATAAGGTACAGAGACTGATAGACAGATATACTGACAGATAAGGTACAGAGACTGATAGACAGATACACTGACAGATAAGGTACAGAGATTGATAGACAGATATACTGACAGATAAGGTACAGAGACTGATAGACAGATATACTGACAGATAAGGTACAGAGATTGATAGACAGACATACTGACAGATAAGGTACAGAGATTGATAGACAGATATACTGACAGATAAGGTACAGAGCATGATAGACAGATATACTGACAGATAAGGTACAGAGATTGATAGACAGACATACTGACAGATAAGGTACAGAGACTGATAGACAGATATACTGACAGATAAGGTACAGAGATTGATAGACAGATATACTGACAGATAAGGTACAGAGATTGATAGACAGACATACTGACAGATAAGGTACAGATATTGATAGACAGATATACTGACAGATAAGGTACAGAGACTGATAGACAGATATACTGACAGATAAGGTACAGAGACTGATGGACAGATATACTGACAGATAAGGTACAGAGATTGATAGACAGACATACTGACAGATAAGGTACAGAGACTGATAGACAGATATACTGACAGATAAGGTACAGAGATTGATAGACAGATATACTGACAGATAAGGTACAGAGACTGATAGACAGATATACTGACAGATAAGGTCCAGAGACTGATAGACAGATATACTGACAGATAAGGTACAGAGATTGATAGACAGATATACTGACAGATAAGGTACAGAGATTGATAGACAGATATACTGACAGATAAGGTACAGAGACTGATAGACAGATATACTGACAGATAAGGTACAGAGACTGATAGACAGATATACTGACAGATAAGGTACAGAGATTGATAGACAGATATACTGACAGATAAGGTACAGAGATTGATAGACAGATATACTGACAGATAAGGTACAGAGATTGATAGACAGATATACTGACAGATAAGGTACAGAGATTGATAGACAGATATACTGACAGATAAGGTACAGAGACTGATAGACAGATATACTGACAGATAAGGTACAGAGCATGATAGACAGATATACTGACAGATAAGGTACAGAGATTGATAGACAGATATACCGACAGATAAGATACAGAGATTGATAGACAGATATACTGACAGATAAGGTACAGAGATTGATAGACAGATATACTGACAGATAAGGTACAGAGATTGATAGACAGATATACTGACAGATAAGATACAGAGATTGATAGACAGATATACTGACAGATAAGGTACAGAGATTGATAGACAGATATACTGACAGATAAGGTACAGAGATTGATAGACAGATATACTGACAGATAAGGTACAGAGATTGATAGACAGATATACTGACAGATAGGGTACAGAGACTGATAGACAGATATACTGACAGATAAGGTACAGAGACTGATAGACAGATATACTGACAGATAAGGTACAGAGATTGATAGACAGATATACTGACAGATAAGGTACAGAGATTGATAGACAGATATACTGACAGATAAGGTACAGAGATTGATAGACAGATATACTGACAGATAAGGTACAGAGACTGATAGACAGATACACTGACAGATAAGGTACAGAGATTGATAGACAGATATACTGACAGATATGTTACAGTGAGTGATAGACAGATACACTGACAGATATGTTACAGTGAGTGATAGACAGATATACTGACAGATAAGGTACAGAGATTGATAGACAGATATACTGACAGATAAGGTACAGAGACTGATAGACAGATATACTGACAGATAAG
Source organism: Pelodytes ibericus (assembly GCA_036172795.1). Classification (NCBI taxonomy): domain Eukaryota; kingdom Metazoa; phylum Chordata; class Amphibia; order Anura; family Pelodytidae; genus Pelodytes; species Pelodytes ibericus. Next base: position 16,430,399 of record CM069857.1, read on the forward strand.
GTACAGAGACTGATAGACAGATATACTGACAGATAAGGTACAGAGACTGATAGACAGATATACTGACAGATAAGGTACAGAGATTGATAGACAGATATACTGACAGATATGGTACAGAGACTGATAGACAGATATACTGACAGATAAGGTACAGAGATTGATAGACAGATATACTGACAGATAAGGTACAGAGACTGATAGACAGATATACTGACAGATAAGGTACAGAGACTGATAGACAGATATACTGACAGATAAGGTACAGAGACTGATAGACAGATATACTGACAGATAAGGTACAGAGATTGATAGACAGATATACTGACAGATAAGGTACAGAGACTGATAGACAGATATACTGACAGATAAGGTACAGAGATTGATAGACAGATATACTGACAGATAAGGTACAGAGACTGATAGACAGATATACTGACAGATAAGGTACAGAGATTGATAGGCAGATATACTGACAGATAACGTGCAGAGATTGATATACAGACATACTGACTGCTAAGGTACAGAGACTGATAGACAGATATACTGACAGATAAGGTACAGATATTGATATACAGACATACTGACTGCTAAGGTACAGAGACTGATAGACAGATATACTGACAGATAAGGTACAGATATTGATAGACAGATATACTGACAGATAAGGTGCAGAGACTGATAGACAGATATACTGACAGATAACGTGCAGAGATTGATAGACAGATATACTGACAGATAAGGTACAGAGATTGATAGACAGATATACTGACAGATATGGTACAGAGATTGATAGACAGATATACCGACAGATAAGGTACAGAGATTGATAGACAGATATACCGACAGATAAGGTACAGAGATTGATAGACAGATACACTGACAATAAGGTACAGAGATTGATAGACAGATATACTGACAGATAAGGTACAGAGATTGATAGACAGATATACTGACAGATAAGGTACAGAGACTGATAGACAGATATACTGACTGATAAGGTACATAGATTGATAGACAGATATACTGACAGATAAGGTACAGAGATTGATAGACAGATATACTGACAGATAAGGTACAGAGATTGATAGACAGATATACTGACAGATAAGATACAGAGATTGATAGACAGATATACTGACAGATAAGGTACAGAGATTGATAGACAGATATACTGACAGATAAGGTACAGAGATTTATAGACAGATATACTGACAGATAAGGTGCAGAGACTGATAGACAGATATACTGACAGATAAGGTACAGAGACTGATAGACAGATATACTGACAGATAAGGTACAGAGACTGATAGACAGATATACTGACAGATAAGGTACAGAGACTGATAGACAGATATACTGACAGATAAGGTACAGAGATTGATAGACAGATATACTGACAGATAAGGTACAGAGATTGATAGACAGATATACTGACAGATAAGGTACAGAGACTGATAGACAGATATACTGACAGATAAGGTACAGAGATTGATAGACAGATATACTGACAGATAAGGTACAGAGACTGATAGACAGATATACTGACAGATAAGGTGCAGAGACTGATAGACAGATATACTGACAGATAAGGTACAGAGACTGATAGACAGATATACTGACAGATAAGGTACAGAGATTGATAGACAGATATACTGACAGATAAGGTACAGAGATTGATAGACAGTTATACTGACAGATAAGGTACAGAGATTGATAGACAGATATACTGACAGATATGTTACAGTGAGTGATAGACGGATATACTGACAGATAAGGTACAGAGACTGATAGACAGACATACTGACAGATAAGGTACAGAGACTGATAGACAGTTATACTGACAGATAAGGTACAGAGATTGATAGACAGATATACTGACAGATAAGGTACAGAGACTGATAGACAGATATACTGACAGATAAGGTGCAGAGATTGATAGACAGATATACTGACAGATAAGGTACAGAGACTTATAGACAGATATACTGACAGATAAGATACAGAGACTGATAGACAGATATACTGACAGATAAGGTACAGAGACTGATAGACAGATATACTGACAGATAAGGTACAGAGATTGATAGACAGATATACTGACAGATAAGGTACAGAGACTGATAGACAGATATACTGACAGATAAGGTACAGAGACTGATAGACAGATATACTGACAGATAAGGTACAGAGACTGATAGACCGATATACTGACAGATAAGGTACAGAGATTGATAGACAGATATACTGACAGATAAGGTACAGTGACTGATAGACAGATATACTGACAGATAAGGTACAGAGACTGATAGACAGATATACTGACAGATAAGGTGCAGAGACTGATAGACAGATATACTGACAGATAAGGTACAGAGACTGATAGACAGATATACTGACAGATAAGGTGCAGAGACTGATAGACAGATATACTGACAGATAAGGTACAGAGACTGATAGACAGATATACTGACAGATAAGGTACAGAGATTGATAGACAGATATACTGACAGATAAGGTACAGAGATTGATAGACAGTTATACTGACAGATAAGGTACAGAGATTGATAGACAGATATACTGACAGATATGTTACAGTGAGTGATAGACGGATATACTGACAGATAAGGTACAGAGACTGATAGACAGACATACTGACAGATAAGGTACAGAGACTGATAGACAGTTATACTGACAGATAAGGTACAGAGATTGATAGACAGATATACTGACAGATAAGGTACAGAGACTGATAGACAGATATACTGACAGATAAGGTGCAGAGATTGATAGACAGATATACTGACAGATAAGGTACAGAGACTTATAGACAGATATACTGACAGATAAGATACAGAGACTGATAGACAGATATACTGACAGATAAGGTACAGAGACTGATAGACAGATATACTGACAGATAAGGTACAGAGATTGATAGACAGATATACTGACAGATAAGGTACAGAGACTGATAGACAGATATACTGACAGATAAGGTACAGAGACTGATAGACAGATATACTGACAGATAAGGTACACAGACTGATAGACAGATATACTGACAGATAAGGTACAGAGATTGATAGACAGATATACTGACAGATAAGGTACAGAGATTGATAGACAGATATACTGACAGATAAGGTACAGAGATTGATAGACAGATATACTGACAGATAAGGTACAGAGACTGATAGACAGATATACTGACAGATAAGGTGCAGAGATTGATAGACAGATATACTGACAGATAAGGTACAGAGACTGATAGACAGATATACTGACAGATAAGGTACAGAGACTGATAGACAGATATACTGACAGATAGGGTACAGAGACTGATAGACAGATATACTGACAGATAAGGTACAGAGACTGATAGACAGATATACTGACAGATAAGGTACAGAGATTGATAGACAGATATACTGACAGATAAGGTACAGAGACTGATAGACAGATATACTGACAGATAAGGTGCAGAGATTGATAGACAGATATACTGACAGATAAGGTACAGAGATTGATAGACAGATATACTGACAGATAAGGTACAGAGATTGATAGACAGATATACTGACAGATAAGGTACAGAGACTGATAGACAGATATACTGACAGATAAGGTGCAGAGATTGATAGACAGATATACTGACAGATAAGGTACAGAGACTGATAGACAGATATACTGACAGATAAGGTACAGAGACTGATAGACAGATATACTGACAGATAGGGTACAGAGACTGATAGACAGATATACTGACAGATAAGGTACAGAGACTGATAGACAGATATACTGACAGATAAGGTACAGAGATTGATAGACAGATATACTGACAGATAAGGTACAGAGACTGATAGACAGATATACTGACAGATAAGGTGCAGAGATTGATAGACAGATATACTGACAGATAAGGTACAGAGATTGATAGACAGATATACTGACAGATAAGGTACAGAGACTGACAGACAGATATACTGACAGATAAGGTACAGAGACTGATAGACAGATATACTGACAGATAAGGTACAGTGACTGATAGACAGATATACTGACAGATAAGGTACAGAGACTGATAGACAGATATACTGACAGATAAGGTACAGAGATTGATAGACAGATATACTGACAGATAAGGTACAGAGACTGATAGACAGATATACTGACAGATAAGGTACAGAGATTGATAGACAGATATACTGACAGATAAGGTACAGTGACTGATAGACAGATATACTGACAGATAAGGTACAGAGACTGATAGACAGATATACTGACAGATAAGGTACAGAGACTGATAGACAGATATACTGACAGATAAGGTACAGAGACTGATAGACAGATATACTGACAGATAAGGTACAGAGATTGATAGACAGATATACTGACAGATAAGGTACAGAGACTGATAGACAGATATACTGACAGATAAGGTACAGAGACTGATAGACAGATATACTGACAGATAAGATACAGAGACTGATAGACAGATATACTGACAGATAAGGTACAGAGACTGATAGACAGATATACTGACAGATAAGGTACAGAGACTGATAGACAGATACACTGACAGATAAGGTACAGAGACTGATAGACAGATATACTGACAGATAAGGTACAGAGACTGATAGACAGATATACTGACAGATAAGATACAGAGATTGATAGACAGATATACTGACAGATAAGGTACAGAGACTGATAGACAGATACACTGACAGATAAGGTACAGAGACTGATAGACAGATATACTGACAGATAAGGTACAGAGACTGATAGACAGATATACTGACAGATAAGGTACAGAGACTGATAGACAGATATACTGACAGATAAGGTACAGAGACTGATAGACAGATATACTGACAGATAAGGTACAGAGATTGATAGACAGATATACTGACAGATAAGGTACAGAGCCTGATAGACAGATATACTGACAGATAAGGTACAGAGACTGATAGATAGATATACTGACAGATAAGGTACAGAGATTGATAGACAGATATACTGACAGATAAGGTACTGAGATTGATAGACAGATATACTGACAGATACGGTACAGAGATTGATAGACAGATATACTGACAGATAAGGTACAGAGACTGATAGACAGATATACTGACTGATAAGGTACATAGATTGATAGACAGATATACTGACAGATAAGGTACAGAGATTGATAGACAGATATACTGACAGATAAGGTACAGAGATTGATAGACAGATATACTGACAGATAAGATACAGAGATTGATAGACAGATATACTGACAGATAAGGTACAGAGATTGATAGACAGATATACTGACAGATAAGGTACAGAGATTTATAGACAGATATACTGACAGATAAGGTGCAGAGACTGATAGACAGATATACTGACAGATAAGGTACAGAGACTGATAGACAGATATACTGACAGATAAGGTACAGAGACTGATAGACAGATATACTGACAGATAAGGTACAGAGACTGATAGACAGATATACTGACAGATAAGGTACAGAGACTGATAGACAGATATACTGACAGATAAGGTACAGAGACTGATAGACAGATATACTGACAGATAAGATACAGAGATTGATAGACAGATATACTGACAGATAAGGTACAGAGACTGATAGACAGATATACTGACAGATAAGGTACAGAGACTGATAGACAGATACACTGACAGATAAGGTACAGAGACTGATAGACAGATATACTGACAGATAAGGTACAGAGACTGATAGACAGATATACTGACAGATAAGATACAGAGATTGATAGACAGATATACTGACAGATAAGGTACAGAGACTGATAGACAGATACACTGACAGATAAGGTACAGAGACTGATAGACAGATATACTGACAGATAAGGTACAGAGACTGATAGACAGATATACTGACAGATAAGGTACAGAGACTGATAGACAGATATACTGACAGATAAGGTACAGAGACTGATAGACAGATATACTGACAGATAAGGTACAGAGATTGATAGACAGATATACTGACAGATAAGGTACAGAGCCTGATAGACAGATATACTGACAGATAAGGTACAGAGACTGATAGATAGATATACTGACAGATAAGGTACAGAGATTGATAGACAGATATACTGACAGATAAGGTACTGAGATTGATAGACAGATATACTGACAGATACGGTACAGAGATTGATAGACAGATATACTGACAGATAAGGTACAGAGACTGATAGACAGATATACTGACTGATAAGGTACATAGATTGATAGACAGATATACTGACAGATAAGGTACAGAGATTGATAGACAGATATACTGACAGATAAGGTACAGAGATTGATAGACAGATATACTGACAGATAAGATACAGAGATTGATAGACAGATATACTGACAGATAAGGTACAGAGATTGATAGACAGATATACTGACAGATAAGGTACAGAGATTTATAGACAGATATACTGACAGATAAGGTGCAGAGACTGATAGACAGATATACTGACAGATAAGGTACAGAGACTGATAGACAGATATACTGACAGATAAGGTACAGAGACTGATAGACAGATATACTGACAGATAAGGTACAGAGACTGATAGACAGATATACTGACAGATAAGGTACAGAGATTGATAGACAGATATACTGACAGATAAGGTACAGAGATTGATAGACAGATATACTGACAGATAAGGTACAGAGACTGATAGACAGATATACTGACAGATAAGGTACAGAGATTGATAGACAGATATACTGACAGATAAGGTACAGAGACTGATAGACAGATATACTGACAGATAAGGTGCAGAGACTGATAGACAGATATACTGACAGATAAGGTACAGAGACTGATAGACAGATATACTGACAGATAAGGTACAGAGATTGATAGACAGATATACTGACAGATAAGGTACAGAGATTGATAGACAGTTATACTGACAGATAAGGTACAGAGATTGATAGACAGATATACTGACAGATATGTTACAGTGAGTGATAGACGGATATACTGACAGATAAGGTACAGAGACTGATAGACAGACATACTGACAGATAAGGTACAGAGACTGATAGACAGTTATACTGACAGATAAGGTACAGAGATTGATAGACAGATATACTGACAGATAAGGTACAGAGACTGATAGACAGATATACTGACAGATAAGGTGCAGAGATTGATAGACAGATATACTGACAGATAAGGTACAGAGACTTATAGACAGATATACTGACAGATAAGATACAGAGACTGATAGACAGATATACTGACAGATAAGGTACAGAGACTGATAGACAGATATACTGACAGATAAGGTACAGAGATTGATAGACAGATATACTGACAGATAAGGTACAGAGACTGATAGACAGATATACTGACAGATAAGGTACAGAGACTGATAGACAGATATACTGACAGATAAGGTACAGAGACTGATAGACCGATATACTGACAGATAAGGTACAGAGATTGATAGACAGATATACTGACAGATAAGGTACAGTGACTGATAGACAGATATACTGACAGATAAGGTACAGAGACTGATAGACAGATATACTGACAGATAAGGTGCAGAGACTGATAGACAGATATACTGACAGATAAGGTACAGAGACTGATAGACAGATATACTGACAGATAAGGTGCAGAGACTGATAGACAGATATACTGACAGATAAGGTACAGAGACTGATAGACAGATATACTGACAGATAAGGTACAGAGATTGATAGACAGATATACTGACAGATAAGGTACAGAGATTGATAGACAGTTATACTGACAGATAAGGTACAGAGATTGATAGACAGATATACTGACAGATATGTTACAGTGAGTGATAGACGGATATACTGACAGATAAGGTACAGAGACTGATAGACAGACATACTGACAGATAAGGTACAGAGACTGATAGACAGTTATACTGACAGATAAGGTACAGAGATTGATAGACAGATATACTGACAGATAAGGTACAGAGACTGATAGACAGATATACTGACAGATAAGGTGCAGAGATTGATAGACAGATATACTGACAGATAAGGTACAGAGACTTATAGACAGATATACTGACAGATAAGATACAGAGACTGATAGACAGATATACTGACAGATAAGGTACAGAGACTGATAGACAGATATACTGACAGATAAGGTACAGAGATTGATAGACAGATATACTGACAGATAAGGTACAGAGACTGATAGACAGATATACTGACAGATAAGGTACAGAGACTGATAGACAGATATACTGACAGATAAGGTACACAGACTGATAGACAGATATACTGACAGATAAGGTACAGAGATTGATAGACAGATATACTGACAGATAAGGTACAGAGATTGATAGACAGATATACTGACAGATAAGGTACAGAGATTGATAGACAGATATACTGACAGATAAGGTACAGAGACTGATAGACAGATATACTGACAGATAAGGTGCAGAGATTGATAGACAGATATACTGACAGATAAGGTACAGAGACTGATAGACAGATATACTGACAGATAAGGTACAGAGACTGATAGACAGATATACTGACAGATAGGGTACAGAGACTGATAGACAGATATACTGACAGATAAGGTACAGAGACTGATAGACAGATATACTGACAGATAAGGTACAGAGATTGATAGACAGATATACTGACAGATAAGGTACAGAGACTGATAGACAGATATACTGACAGATAAGGTGCAGAGATTGATAGACAGATATACTGACAGATAAGGTACAGAGATTGATAGACAGATATACTGACAGATAAGGTACAGAGATTGATAGACAGATATACTGACAGATAAGGTACAGAGACTGATAGACAGATATACTGACAGATAAGGTGCAGAGATTGATAGACAGATATACTGACAGATAAGGTACAGAGACTGATAGACAGATATACTGACAGATAAGGTACAGAGACTGATAGACAGATATACTGACAGATAGGGTACAGAGACTGATAGACAGATATACTGACAGATAAGGTACAGAGACTGATAGACAGATATACTGACAGATAAGGTACAGAGATTGATAGACAGATATACTGACAGATAATGTACAGAGACTGATAGACAGATATACTGACAGATAAGGTGCAGAGATTGATAGACAGATATACTGACAGATAAGGTACAGAGATTGATAGACAGATATACTGACAGATAAGGTACAGAGACTGACAGACAGATATACTGACAGATAAGGTACAGAGACTGATAGACAGATATACTGACAGATAAGGTACAGTGACTGATAGACAGATATACTGACAGATAAGGTACAGAGACTGATAGACAGATATACTGACAGATAAGGTACAGAGATTGATAGACAGATATACTGACAGATAAGGTACAGAGACTGATAGACAGATATACTGACAGATAAGGTACAGAGATTGATAGACAGATATACTGACAGATAAGGTACAGTGACTGATAGACAGATATACTGACAGATAAGGTACAGAGACTGATAGACAGATATACTGACAGATAAGGTACAGAGACTGATAGACAGATATACTGACAGATAAGGTACAGAGACTGATAGACAGATATACTGACAGATAAGGTACAGAGATTGATAGACAGATATACTGACAGATAAGGTACAGAGACTGATAGACAGATATACTGACAGATAAGGTACAGAGACTGATAGACAGATATACTGACAGATAAGATACAGAGATTGATAGACAGATATACTGACAGATAAGGTACAGAGACTGATAGACAGATATACTGACAGATAAGGTACAGAGACTGATAGACAGATACACTGACAGATAAGGTACAGAGACTGATAGACAGATATACTGACAGATAAGGTACAGAGACTGATAGACAGATATACTGACAGATAAGATACAGAGATTGATAGACAGATATACTGACAGATAAGGTACAGAGACTGATAGACAGATACACTGACAGGTAAGGTACAGAGACTGATAGACAGATATACTGACAGATAAGGTACAGAGACTGATAGACAGATATACTGACAGATAAGGTACAGAGACTGATAGACAGATATACTGACAGATAAGGTACAGAGACTGATAGACAGATACACTGACAGATAAGGTACAGAGACTGATAGACAGATATACTGACAGATAAGGTACAGAGACTGATAGACAGATATACTGACAGATAAGGTACAGAGATTGATAGACAGATATACTGACAGATAAGGTACAGAGCCTGATAGACAGATATACTGACAGATAAGGTACAGAGACTGATAGATAGATATACTGACAGATAAGGTACAGAGATTGATAGACAGATATACTGACAGATAAGGTACTGAGATTGATAGACAGATATACTGACAGATACGGTACAGAGATTGATAGACAGATATACTGACAGATAAGGTACAGAGACTGATAGACAGATATACTGACAGATAAGGTGCAGAGATTGATAGACAGATATACTGACAGATAAGGTACAGAGACTGATAGACAGATATACTGACAGATAAGGTACATAGATTGATAGACAGATATACTGACAGATAAGGTACAGAGATTGATAGACAGATATACTGACAGATAAGATACAGAGATTGATAGACAGATATACTGACAGATAAGGTACAGAGATTGATAGACAGATATACTGACAGATAAGGTACAGAGATTTATAGACAGATATACTGACAGATAAGGTGCAGAGACTGATAGACAGATATACTGACAGATAAGGTACAGAGACTGATAGACAGATATACTGACAGATAAGGTACAGAGACTGATAGACAGATATACTGACAGATAAGGTACAGAGACTGATAGACAGATATACTGACAGATAAGGTACAGAGATTGATAGACAGATATACTGACAGATAAGGTACAGAGATTGATAGACAGATATACTGACAGATAAGGTACAGAGACTGATAGACAGATATACTGACAGATAAGGTACAGAGATTGATAGACAGATATACTGACAGATAAGGTACAGAGACTGATAGACAGATATACTGACAGATAAGGTGCAGAGACTGATAGACAGATATACTGACAGATAAGGTACAGAGACTGATAGACAGATATACTGACAGATAAGGTACAGAGATTGATAGACAGATATACTGACAGATAAGGTACAGAGATTGATAGACAGTTATACTGACAGATAAGGTACAGAGATTGATAGACAGATATACTGACAGATATGTTACAGTGAGTGATAGACGGATATACTGACAGATAAGGTACAGAGACTGATAGACAGACATACTGACAGATAAGGTACAGAGACTGATAGACAGTTATACTGACAGATAAGGTACAGAGATTGATAGACAGATATACTGACAGATAAGGTACAGAGACTGATAGACAGATATACTGACAGATAAGGTGCAGAGATTGATAGACAGATATACTGACAGATAAGGTACAGAGACTTATAGACAGATATACTGACAGATAAGATACAGAGACTGATAGACAGATATACTGACAGATAAGGTACAGAGACTGATAGACAGATATACTGACAGATAAGGTACAGAGATTGATAGACAGATATACTGACAGATAAGGTACAGAGACTGATAGACAGATATACTGACAGATAAGGTACAGAGACTGATAGACAGATATACTGACAGATAAGGTACAGAGACTGATAGACCGATATACTGACAGATAAGGTACAGAGATTGATAGACAGATATACTGACAGATAAGGTACAGTGACTGATAGACAGATATACTGACAGATAAGGTACAGAGACTGATAGACAGATATACTGACAGATAAGGTGCAGAGACTGATAGACAGATATACTGACAGATAAGGTACAGAGACTGATAGACAGATATACTGACAGATAAGGTGCAGAGACTGATAGACAGATATACTGACAGATAAGGTACAGAGACTGATAGACAGATATACTGACAGATAAGGTACAGAGATTGATAGACAGATATACTGACAGATAAGGTACAGAGATTGATAGACAGTTATACTGACAGATAAGGTACAGAGATTGATAGACAGATATACTGACAGATATGTTACAGTGAGTGATAGACGGATATACTGACAGATAAGGTACAGAGACTGATAGACAGACATACTGACAGATAAGGTACAGAGACTGATAGACAGTTATACTGACAGATAAGGTACAGAGATTGATAGACAGATATACTGACAGATAAGGTACAGAGACTGATAGACAGATATACTGACAGATAAGGTGCAGAGATTGATAGACAGATATACTGACAGATAAGGTACAGAGACTTATAGACAGATATACTGACAGATAAGATACAGAGACTGATAGACAGATATACTGACAGATAAGGTACAGAGACTGATAGACAGATATACTGACAGATAAGGTACATAGATTGATAGACAGATATACTGACAGATAAGGTACAGAGACTGATAGACAGATATACTGACAGATAAGGTACAGAGACTGATAGACAGATATACTGACAGATAAGGTACACAGACTGATAGACAGATATACTGACAGATAAGGTACAGAGATTGATAGACAGATATACTGACAGATAAGGTACAGAGATTGATAGACAGATATACTGACAGATAAGGTACAGAGATTGATAGACAGATATACTGACAGATAAGGTACAGAGACTGATAGACAGATATACTGACAGATAAGGTGCAGAGATTGATAGACAGATATACTGACAGATAAGGTACAGAGACTGATAGACAGATATACTGACAGATAAGGTACAGAGACTGATAGACAGATATACTGACAGATAGGGTACAGAGACTGATAGACAGATATACTGACAGATAAGGTACAGAGACTGATAGACAGATATACTGACAGATAAGGTACAGAGATTGATAGACAGATATACTGACAGATAAGGTACAGAGACTGATAGACAGATATACTGACAGATAAGGTGCAGAGATTGATAGACAGATATACTGACAGATAAGGTACAGAGATTGATAGACAGATATACTGACAGATAAGGTACAGAGATTGATAGACAGATATACTGACAGATAAGGTACAGAGACTGATAGACAGATATACTGACAGATAAGGTGCAGAGATTGATAGACAGATATACTGACAGATAAGGTACAGAGACTGATAGACAGATATACTGACAGATAAGGTACAGAGACTGATAGACAGATATACTGACAGATAGGGTACAGAGACTGATAGACAGATATACTGACAGATAAGGTACAGAGACTGATAGACAGATATACTGACAGATAAGGTACAGAGATTGATAGACAGATATACTGACAGATAAGGTACAGAGACTGATAGACAGATATACTGACAGATAAGGTGCAGAGATTGATAGACAGATATACTGACAGATAAGGTACAGAGATTGATAGACAGATATACTGACAGATAAGGTACAGAGACTGACAGACAGATATACTGACAGATAAGGTACAGAGACTGATAGACAGATATACTGACAGATAAGGTACAGTGACTGATAGACAGATATACTGACAGATAAGGTACAGAGACTGATAGACAGATATACTGACAGATAAGGTACAGAGATTGATAGACAGATATACTGACAGATAAGGTACAGAGACTGATAGACAGATATACTGACAGATAAGGTACAGAGATTGATAGACAGATATACTGACAGATAAGGTACAGTGACTGATAGACAGATATACTGACAGATAAGGTACAGAGACTGATAGACAGATATACTGACAGATAAGGTGCAGAGATTGATAGACAGATATACTGACAGATAAGGTACAGAGACTGATAGACAGACATACTGACAGATAAGGTACAGAGATTGATAGACAGATATACTGACAGATAAGGTACAGAGATTGATAGACAGATATACTGACAGATAAGGTACAGAGATTGATAGACAGATATACTGACAGATAAGGTGCAGAGATTGATAGACAGATATACTGACAGATAAGGTACAGATACTGATAGACAGACATACTGACAGATAAGGTACAGAGATTGATAGACAGATATACTGACAGATAAGGTACAGAGATTGATAGACAGATATACTGACAGATAAGGTACAGAGATTGATAGACAGATATACTGACAGATAAGGTACAGAGATTGATAGACAGATATACTGACAGATAAGGTACAGAGATTGATAGACAGATATACTGACAGATAAGGTACAGAGACTGATAGACAGATATACTGACAGATAAGGTACATAGACTGATAGACAGATATACTGACAGATAAGATACAGAGATTGATAGACAGATATACTGACAGATAAGGTACAGAGACTGATAGACAGATATACTGACAGATAAGGTACAGAGACTGATAGACAGATATACTGACAGATAAGGTACACAGATTGATAGACAGATATACTGACAGATAAGGTACAGAGATTGATAGACAGATATACTGACAGATAAGGTACAGAGATTGATAGACAGATATACTGACAGATAAGGTACAGAGATTGATAGACGGATATACTGACAGATAAGGTACAGAGACTGACAGACAGATATACTGACAGATAAGGTACAGAGACTGATAGACAGATATACTGACAGATAAGATACAGAGATTGATAGACAGATATACTGACAGATAAGTTACAGAGATTGATAGACAGATATACTGACAGATAAGGTACAGAGATTGATAGACAGATATACTGACAGATAAGATACAGAGATTGATAGACAGATATACTGACAGATAAGATACAGAGATTGATAGACAGATATACTGACTGATAAGGTACAGAGACTGATAGACAGATATACTGACAGATAAGATACAGAGATTGATAGACAGATATACTGACAGATAAGATACATAGACTGATAGACAGATATACTGACAGATAAGGTACAGAGATTGATAGACAGATATACTGACAGATAAGGTACAGAGATTGATAGACAGATATACTGACAGATAAGGTACAGAGATTGATAGACAGATATACTGACAGATAAGGTACAGAGACTGATAGACAGATATACTGACAGATAAGGTGCAGAGATTGATAGACAGATATACTGACAGATAAGGTACAGAGATTGATAGACAGATATACTGACAGATAAGGTACAGAGACTGACAGACAGATATACTGACAGATAAGGTACAGAGACTGATAGACAGATATACTGACAGATAAGGTACAGTGACTGATAGACAGATATACTGACAGATAAGGTACAGAGACTGATAGACAGATATACTGACAGATAAGGTACAGAGATTGATAGACAGATATACTGACAGATAAGGTACAGAGACTGATAGACAGATATACTGACAGATAAGGTACAGAGATTGATAGACAGATATACTGACAGATAAGGTACAGTGACTGATAGACAGATATACTGACAGATAAGGTACAGAGACTGATAGACAGATATACTGACAGATAAGGTGCAGAGATTGATAGACAGATATACTGACAGATAAGGTACAGAGACTGATAGACAGACATACTGACAGATAAGGTACAGAGATTGATAGACAGATATACTGACAGATAAGGTACAGAGATTGATAGACAGATATACTGACAGATAAGGTACAGAGATTGATAGACAGATATACTGACAGATAAGGTGCAGAGATTGATAGACAGATATACTGACAGATAAGGTACAGAGACTGATAGACAGACATACTGACAGATAAGGTACAGAGATTGATAGACAGATATACTGACAGATAAGGTACAGAGATTGATAGACAGATATACTGACAGATAAGGTACAGAGATTGATAGACAGATATACTGACAGATAAGGTACAGAGATTGATAGACAGATATACTGACAGATAAGGTACAGAGATTGATAGACAGATATACTGACAGATAAGGTACAGAGACTGATAGACAGATATACTGACAGATAAGGTACATAGACTGATAGACAGATATACTGACAGATAAGATACAGAGATTGATAGACAGATATACTGACAGATAAGGTACAGAGACTGATAGACAGATATACTGACAGATAAGGTACAGAGACTGATAGACAGATATACTGACAGATAAGGTACACAGATTGATAGACAGATATACTGACAGATAAGGTACAGAGATTGATAGACAGATATACTGACAGATAAGGTACAGAGATTGATAGACAGATATACTGACAGATAAGGTACAGAGATTGATAGACGGATATACTGACAGATAAGGTACAGAGACTGACAGACAGATATACTGACAGATAAGGTACAGAGACTGATAGACAGATATACTGACAGATAAGATACAGAGATTGATAGACAGATATACTGACAGATAAGTTACAGAGATTGATAGACAGATATACTGACAGATAAGGTACAGAGATTGATAGACAGATATACTGACAGATAAGATACAGAGATTGATAGACAGATATACTGACAGATAAGATACAGAGATTGATAGACAGATATACTGACTGATAAGGTACAGAGACTGATAGACAGATATACTGACAGATAAGATACAGAGATTGATAGACAGATATACTGACAGATAAGATACATAGACTGATAGACAGATATACTGACAGATAAGGTACAGAGACTGATAGACAGATATACTGACAGATAAGGTACAGAGATTGATAGACAGATATACTGACAGATAAGATACAGAGATTGATAGACAGATATACTGACAGATAAGATACATAGACTGATAGACAGATATACTGACAGATAAGGTACAGAGATTGATAGACAGATATACTGACAGATAAGGTACAGAGACTGATAGACAGATATACTGACAGATAAGGTACAGAGACTGATAGACAGATATACTGACAGATAAGGTACAGAGATTGATAGACAGATATACTGACAGATAAGGTACAGAGATTGATAGACAGTTATACTGACAGATAAGGTACAGAGATTGATAGACAGATATACTGACAGATATGTTACAGTGAGTGATAGACGGATATACTGACAGATAAGGTACAGAGACTGATAGACAGACATACTGACAGATAAGGTACAGAGACTGATAGACAGTTATACTGACAGATAAGGTACAGAGATTGATAGACAGATATACTGACAGATAAGGTACAGAGACTGATAGACAGATATACTGACAGATAAGGTGCAGAGATTGATAGACAGATATACTGACAGATAAGGTACAGAGACTTATAGACAGATATACTGACAGATAAGATACAGAGACTGATAGACAGATATACTGACAGATAAGGTACAGAGACTGATAGACAGATATACTGACAGATAAGGTACAGAGATTGATAGACAGATATACTGACAGATAAGGTACAGAGACTGATAGACAGATATACTGACAGATAAGGTACAGAGACTGATAGACAGATATACTGACAGATAAGGTACACAGACTGATAGACAGATATACTGACAGATAAGGTACAGAGATTGATAGACAGATATACTGACAGATAAGGTACAGAGATTGATAGACAGATATACTGACAGATAAGGTACAGAGATTGATAGACAGATATACTGACAGATAAGGTACAGAGACTGATAGACAGATATACTGACAGATAAGGTGCAGAGATTGATAGACAGATATACTGACAGATAAGGTACAGAGACTGATAGACAGATATACTGACAGATAAGGTACAGAGACTGATAGACAGATATACTGACAGATAGGGTACAGAGACTGATAGACAGATATACTGACAGATAAGGTACAGAGACTGATAGACAGATATACTGACAGATAAGGTACAGAGATTGATAGACAGATATACTGACAGATAAGGTACAGAGACTGATAGACAGATATACTGACAGATAAGGTGCAGAGATTGATAGACAGATATACTGACAGATAAGGTACAGAGATTGATAGACAGATATACTGACAGATAAGGTACAGAGATTGATAGACAGATATACTGACAGATAAGGTACAGAGACTGATAGACAGATATACTGACAGATAAGGTGCAGAGATTGATAGACAGATATACTGACAGATAAGGTACAGAGACTGATAGACAGATATACTGACAGATAAGGTACAGAGACTGATAGACAGATATACTGACAGATAGGGTACAGAGACTGATAGACAGATATACTGACAGATAAGGTACAGAGACTGATAGACAGATATACTGACAGATAAGGTACAGAGATTGATAGACAGATATACTGACAGATAAGGTACAGAGACTGATAGACAGATATACTGACAGATAAGGTGCAGAGATTGATAGACAGATATACTGACAGATAAGGTACAGAGATTGATAGACAGATATACTGACAGATAAGGTACAGAGACTGACAGACAGATATACTGACAGATAAGGTACAGAGACTGATAGACAGATATACTGACAGATAAGGTACAGTGACTGATAGACAGATATACTGACAGATAAGGTACAGAGACTGATAGACAGATATACTGACAGATAAGGTACAGAGATTGATAGACAGATATACTGACAGATAAGGTACAGAGACTGATAGACAGATATACTGACAGATAAGGTACAGAGATTGATAGACAGATATACTGACAGATAAGGTACAGTGACTGATAGACAGATATACTGACAGATAAGGTACAGAGACTGATAGACAGATATACTGACAGATAAGGTGCAGAGATTGATAGACAGATATACTGACAGATAAGGTACAGAGACTGATAGACAGACATACTGACAGATAAGGTACAGAGATTGATAGACAGATATACTGACAGATAAGGTACAGAGATTGATAGACAGATATACTGACAGATAAGGTACAGAGATTGATAGACAGATATACTGACAGATAAGGTGCAGAGATTGATAGACAGATATACTGACAGATAAGGTACAGAGACTGATAGACAGACATACTGACAGATAAGGTACAGAGATTGATAGACAGATATACTGACAGATAAGGTACAGAGATTGATAGACAGATATACTGACAGATAAGGTACAGAGATTGATAGACAGATATACTGACAGATAAGGTACAGAGATTGATAGACAGATATACTGACAGATAAGGTACAGAGATTGATAGACAGATATACTGACAGATAAGGTACAGAGACTGATAGACAGATATACTGACAGATAAGGTACATAGACTGATAGACAGATATACTGACAGATAAGATACAGAGATTGATAGACAGATATACTGACAGATAAGGTACAGAGACTGATAGACAGATATACTGACAGATAAGGTACAGAGACTGATAGACAGATATACTGACAGATAAGGTACACAGATTGATAGACAGATATACTGACAGATAAGGTACAGAGATTGATAGACAGATATACTGACAGATAAGGTACAGAGATTGATAGACAGATATACTGACAGATAAGGTACAGAGATTGATAGACGGATATACTGACAGATAAGGTACAGAGACTGACAGACAGATATACTGACAGATAAGGTACAGAGACTGATAGACAGATATACTGACAGATAAGATACAGAGATTGATAGACAGATATACTGACAGATAAGTTACAGAGATTGATAGACAGATATACTGACAGATAAGGTACAGAGATTGATAGACAGATATACTGACAGATAAGATACAGAGATTGATAGACAGATATACTGACAGATAAGATACAGAGATTGATAGACAGATATACTGACTGATAAGGTACAGAGACTGATAGACAGATATACTGACAGATAAGATACAGAGATTGATAGACAGATATACTGACAGATAAGATACATAGACTGATAGACAGATATACTGACAGATAAGGTACAGAGACTGATAGACAGATATACTGACAGATAAGGTACAGAGATTGATAGACAGATATACTGACAGATAAGGTACAGAGATTGATAGACAGATATACTGACAGATAAGGTACAGAGACTGATAGACAGATATACTGACAGATAAGGTGCAGAGATTGATAGACAGATATACTGACAGATAAGGTACAGAGATTGATAGACAGATATACTGACAGATAAGGTACAGAGACTGACAGACAGATATACTGACAGATAAGGTACAGAGACTGATAGACAGATATACTGACAGATAAGGTACAGTGACTGATAGACAGATATACTGACAGATAAGGTACAGAGACTGATAGACAGATATACTGACAGATAAGGTGCAGAGATTGATAGACAGATATACTGACAGATAAGGTACAGAGACTGATAGACAGACATACTGACAGATAAGGTACAGAGATTGATAGACAGATATACTGACAGATAAGGTACAGAGATTGATAGACAGATATACTGACAGATAAGGTACAGAGATTGATAGACAGATATACTGACAGATAAGGTGCAGAGATTGATAGACAGATATACTGACAGATAAGGTACAGAGACTGATAGACAGACATACTGACAGATAAGGTACAGAGATTGATAGACAGATATACTGACAGATAAGGTACAGAGATTGATAGACAGATATACTGACAGATAAGGTACAGAGATTGATAGACAGATATACTGACAGATAAGGTACAGAGATTGATAGACAGATATACTGACAGATAAGGTACAGAGATTGATAGACAGATATACTGACAGATAAGGTACAGAGACTGATAGACAGATATACTGACAGATAAGGTACATAGACTGATAGACAGATATACTGACAGATAAGATACAGAGATTGATAGACAGATATACTGACAGATAAGGTACAGAGACTGATAGACAGATATACTGACAGATAAGGTACAGAGACTGATAGACAGATATACTGACAGATAAGGTACACAGATTGATAGACAGATATACTGACAGATAAGGTACAGAGATTGATAGACAGATATACTGACAGATAAGGTACAGAGATTGATAGACAGATATACTGACAGATAAGGTACAGAGATTGATAGACGGATATACTGACAGATAAGGTACAGAGACTGACAGACAGATATACTGACAGATAAGGTACAGAGACTGATAGACAGATATACTGACAGATAAGATACAGAGATTGATAGACAGATATACTGACAGATAAGTTACAGAGATTGATAGACAGATATACTGACAGATAAGGTACAGAGATTGATAGACAGATATACTGACAGATAAGATACAGAGATTGATAGACAGATATACTGACAGATAAGATACAGAGATTGATAGACAGATATACTGACAGATAAGATACAGAGATTGATAGACAGATATACTGACTGATAAGGTACAGAGACTGATAGACAGATATACTGACAGATAAGATACAGAGATTGATAGACAGATATACTGACAGATAAGATACATAGACTGATAGACAGATATACTGACAGATAAGGTACAGAGACTGATAGACAGATATACTGACAGATAAGGTACAGAGATTGATAGACAGATATACTGACAGATAAGGTGCAGAGACTGATAGACAGATATACTGACAGATATGGTACAGAGACTGATGGACAGATATACTGACAGATAAGATACATAGACTGATAGACAGATATACTGACAGATAAGGTACAGAGATTGATAGACAGATATACTGACAGATAAGGTACAGAGACTGATAGACAGATATACTGACAGATAAGGTACAGAGACTGATAGACAGATATACTGACAGATAACATGCAGAGATTGATAGACAGATATACTGACAGATAAGGTACTGAGATTGATAGTCAGATATACTGACAGATAAGGTACAGAGACTGATAGACAGATATACTGACAGATAAGGTACAGAGACTGATAGACAGATATACTGACAGATAACATGCAGAGATTGATAGACAGATATACTGACAGATAAGGTACTGAGATTGATAGACAGATATACTGACAGATAAGGTACAGAGATTGATAGACAGTTATACTGACAGATAAGGTACAGAGATTGATAGACAGATATACTGACAGATAAGGTACAGAGACTGATAGACAGATATACTGACAGATAAGGTACAGAGACTGATAGACAGATATACTGACAGATAAGGTACAGAGACTGATAGACAGATATACTGACAGATAAGGTACAGAGACTGATAGACAGATATACTGACAGATAAGGTACACAGATTGATAGACAGATATACTGACAGATAAGGTACAGAGATTGATAGACAGATATACTGACAGATAAGGTACAGAGATTGATAGACAGATATACTGACAGATAAGGTACAGAGATTGATAGACGGATATACTGACAGATAAGGTACAGAGACTGACAGACAGATATACTGACAGATAAGGTACAGAGACTGATAGACAGATATACTGACAGATAAGATACAGAGATTGATAGACAGATATACTGACAGATAAGTTACAGAGATTGATAGACAGATATACTGACAGATAAGGTACAGAGATTGATAGACAGATATACTGACAGATAAGATACAGAGATTGATAGACAGATATACTGACAGATAAGATACAGAGATTGATAGACAGATATACTGACTGATAAGGTACAGAGACTGATAGACAGATATACTGACAGATAAGATACAGAGATTGATAGACAGATATACTGACAGATAAGATACATAGACTGATAGACAGATATACTGACAGATAAGGTACAGAGACTGATAGACAGATATACTGACAGATAAGGTACAGAGATTGATAGACAGATATACTGACAGATAAGGTGCAGAGACTGATAGACAGATATACTGACAGATATGGTACAGAGACTGATGGACAGATATACTGACAGATAAGATACATAGACTGATAGACAGATATACTGACAGATAAGGTACAGAGATTGATAGACAGATATACTGACAGATAAGGTACAGAGACTGATAGACAGATATACTGACAGATAAGGTACAGAGACTGATAGACAGATATACTGACAGATAACATGCAGAGATTGATAGACAGATATACTGACAGATAAGGTACAGAGACTGATAGACAGATATACTGACAGATAAGGTACAGAGACTGATAGACAGATATACTGACAGATAAGGTACAGAGATTGATAGACAGATATACTGACAGATAAGGTACAGAGATTGATAGACAGATATACTGACAGATAAGGTACAGAGACTGATAGACAGATATACTGACAGATAAGGTACAGAGACTGATAGACAGATATACTGACAGATATGTTACAGTGAGTGATAGACAGATATACTGACAGATAAGGTACAGAGATTGATAGATAGATATACTGACAGATAAGGTACAGAGATTGATAGACAGATATACTGACAGATATGTTACAGTGAGTGATAGACAGATATACTGACAGATAAGGTACAGAGACTGATAGACAGATATACTGACAGATAAGGTACAGAGACTGATAGACAGATATACTGACAGATAACATGCAGAGATTGATAGACAGATATACTGACAGATAAGGTACTGAGATTGATAGTCAGATATACTGACAGATAAGGTACAGAGACTGATAGACAGATATACTGACAGATAAGGTACAGAGACTGATAGACAGATATACTGACAGATAACATGCAGAGATTGATAGACAGATATACTGACAGATAAGGTACTGAGATTGATAGACAGATATACTGACAGATAAGGTACAGAGATTGATAGACAGTTATACTGACAGATAAGGTACAGAGATTGATAGATAGATATACTGACAGATAAGGTACAGAGATTGATAGACAGATATACTGACAGATAAGGTACAGAGACTGATAGACAGATATACTGACAGATAAGGTACAGAGATTGATAGACAGATATACTGACAGATAAGGTACAGAGACTGATAGACAGATATACTGACAGATAAGGTACAGAGATTGATAGACAGATATACTGACAGATAAGGTACAGAGACTGATAGACAGATATACTGACAGATAAGGTGCAGAGATTGATAGACAGATATACTGACAGGTAAGGTACAGAGACTGATAGACAGATATACTGACAGATAAGGTACAGAGACTGATAGACAGATATACTGACAGATAAGGTACAGAGAATGATAGACAGATATACTGACAGATAAGGTACAGAGACTGATAGACAGATATACTGACAGATAAGGTACAGAGACTGATAGACAGATATACTGACAGATAAGGTACAGAGACTGATAGACAGATATACTGACAGATAAGGTACAGAGATTGATAGACAGATATACTGACAGATAAGGTACAGAGATTGATAGACAGATATACTGACAGATAAGATACAGAGATTGATAGACAGATATACTGACAGATAAGGTACAGAGATTGATAGACAGATATACTGACAGATAAGGTACAGAGATTGATAGACAGATATACTGACAGATAAGGTACAGAGACTGATAGACAGATATACTGACAGATAAGGTACAGAGACTGATAGATATACTGACAGATAAGGTACAGAGATTGATAGACAGATATACTGACAGATAAGGTACAGAGACTGATAGACAGATATATGACAGATAAGGTACAGAGACTGACAGACAGATATACTGACAGATAAGGTACAGAGATTGATAGACAGATATACTGACAGATAAGGTACAGAGATTGATAGTCAGATATACTGACAGATAAGGTACAGAGATTGATAGACAGATATACTGACAGATAAGGTACAGAGATTGATAGACAGATATACTGACAGATAAGGTACAGAGATTGATAGACAGATATACTGACAGATAAGGTACAGAGACTGATAGACAGATATACTGACAGATAAGGTACAGAGACTGACAGACAGATATACTGACAGATAAGGTACAGAGATTGATAGACAGATATACTGACAGATAAGATACAGAGACTGATAGACAGATATACTGACAGATAAGGTGCAGAGATTGATAGACAGATATACTGACAGATAAGGTACAGAGATTGATAGACAGATATACTGACAGATAAGGTACAGAGATTGATAGACAGATATACTGACAGATAAGGTACAGAGACTGATAGACAGATATACTGACAGATAAGGTACAGAGATTGATAGACAGATATACTGACAGATAAGGTACAGAGACTGATAGACAGATATACTGACAGATAAGGTACAGAGACTGATAGACAGATATACTGACAGATAAGGTACAGAGATTGATAGACAGATATACTGACAGATAAGGTACAGAGCCTGATAGACAGATATACTGACAGATAAGGTACAGAGACTGATAGACAGATATACTGACAGATAAGGTACAGAGACTGATAGACAGATATACTGACAGATAAGGTACAGAGATTGATAGACAGATATACTGACAGATAAGGTACAGAGACTGATAGACAGATATACTGACAGATAAGGTACAGAGATTGATAGTCAGATATACTGACAGATAAGGTACAGAGATTGATAGACAGATATACTAACATATAAGGTACAGAGACTGATAGACAGATATACTGACAGATAAGGTACAGAGACTGATAGACAGATATACTGACAGATAAGGTACAGAGATTGATAGACAGATATACTGACAGATAAGGTACAGAGACTGATAGACAGATATACTGACAGATAAGGTACAGAGACTGATAGACAGATATACTGACAGATAATGTGTAGAGACTGATAGACAGATATACTGACAGATAAGGTACAGAGACTGATAGACAGATATACTGACAGATAAGGTACAGAGATTGATAGACAGATATACTGACAGATAAGGTACAGAGATTGATAGACAGATATACTGACAGATAAGGTACAGAGACTGATAGACAGATATACTGACAGATAAGGTACAGAGATTGATAGACAGATATACTGACAGATAAGGTGCAGAGATTGATAGACAGATATACTGACAGATAAGGTACAGAGATTGATAGACAGATATACTGACAGATAAGGTACAGAGATTGATAGACAGATATACTGACAGATAAGGTACAGAGATTGATAGACAGATATACCGACAGATAAGGTGCAGAGACTGATAGACAGATATACTGACAGATAAGGTACAGAGACTGATAGACAGATATACTGACAGATAAGGTACAGAGACTGATAGACAGATATACTGACAGATAAGGTACAGAGATTGATAGACAGATATACTGACAGATAAGGTACAGAGATTGATAGACAGATATACCGACAGATAAGGTGCAGAGACTGATAGACAGATATACTGACAGATAAGGTACAGAGACTGATAGACAGATATACTGACAGATAAGGTACAGAGAATGATAGACAGATATACTGACAGATAAGGTACAGAGACTGATGGACAGATATACTGACAGATAAGGTACAGAGATTGATAGACAGATATACTGACAGATAAGGTACAGAGACTGATAGACAGATATACTGACAGATAAGGTACAGAGATTGATAGACAGATATACTGACAGATATGTTACAGTGAGTGATAGACAGATATACTGACAGATAAGGTACAGAGACTGATAGACAGATATACTGACAGATAAGGTACAGAGACTGATAGACAGATATACTGACAGATAACATGCAGAGATTGATAGACAGATATACTGACAGATAAGGTACTGAGATTGATAGTCAGATATACTGACAGATAAGGTACAGAGACTGATAGACAGATATACTGACAGATAAGGTACAGAGACTGATAGACAGATATACTGACAGATAACATGCAGAGATTGATAGACAGATATACTGACAGATAAGGTACTGAGATTGATAGACAGATATACTGACAGATAAGGTACAGAGATTGATAGACAGTTATACTGACAGATAAGGTACAGAGATTGATAGATAGATATACTGACAGATAAGGTACAGAGATTGATAGACAGATATACTGACAGATAAGGTACAGAGACTGATAGACAGATATACTGACAGATAAGGTACAGAGATTGATAGACAGATATACTGACAGATAAGGTACAGAGACTGATAGACAGATATACTGACAGATAAGGTACAGAGATTGATAGACAGATATACTGACAGATAAGGTACAGAGACTGATAGACAGATATACTGACAGATAAGGTGCAGAGATTGATAGACAGATATACTGACAGGTAAGGTACAGAGACTGATAGACAGATATACTGACAGATAAGGTACAGAGACTGATAGACAGATATACTGACAGATAAGGTACAGAGAATGATAGACAGATATACTGACAGATAAGGTACAGAGACTGATAGACAGATATACTGACAGATAAGGTACAGAGACTGATAGACAGATATACTGACAGATAAGGTACAGAGACTGATAGACAGATATACTGACAGATAAGGTACAGAGATTGATAGACAGATATACTGACAGATAAGGTACAGAGATTGATAGACAGATATACTGACAGATAAGATACAGAGATTGATAGACAGATATACTGACAGATAAGGTACAGAGATTGATAGACAGATATACTGACAGATAAGGTACAGAGATTGATAGACAGATATACTGACAGATAAGGTACAGAGACTGATAGACAGATATACTGACAGATAAGGTACAGAGACTGATAGATATACTGACAGATAAGGTACAGAGATTGATAGACAGATATACTGACAGATAAGGTACAGAGACTGATAGACAGATATATGACAGATAAGGTACAGAGACTGACAGACAGATATACTGACAGATAAGGTACAGAGATTGATAGACAGATATACTGACAGATAAGGTACAGAGATTGATAGTCAGATATACTGACAGATAAGGTACAGAGATTGATAGACAGATATACTGACAGATAAGGTACAGAGATTGATAGACAGATATACTGACAGATAAGGTACAGAGATTGATAGACAGATATACTGACAGATAAGGTACAGAGACTGATAGACAGATATACTGACAGATAAGGTACAGAGACTGACAGACAGATATACTGACAGATAAGGTACAGAGATTGATAGACAGATATACTGACAGATAAGATACAGAGACTGATAGACAGATATACTGACAGATAAGGTGCAGAGATTGATAGACAGATATACTGACAGATAAGGTACAGAGATTGATAGACAGATATACTGACAGATAAGGTACAGAGATTGATAGACAGATATACTGACAGATAAGGTACAGAGACTGATAGACAGATATACTGACAGATAAGGTACAGAGATTGATAGACAGATATACTGACAGATAAGGTACAGAGACTGATAGACAGATATACTGACAGATAAGGTACAGAGACTGATAGACAGATATACTGACAGATAAGGTACAGAGATTGATAGACAGATATACTGACAGATAAGGTACAGAGCCTGATAGACAGATATACTGACAGATAAGGTACAGAGACTGATAGACAGATATACTGACAGATAAGGTACAGAGACTGATAGACAGATATACTGACAGATAAGGTACAGAGATTGATAGACAGATATACTGACAGATAAGGTACAGAGACTGATAGACAGATATACTGACAGATAAGGTACAGAGATTGATAGTCAGATATACTGACAGATAAGGTACAGAGATTGATAGACAGATATACTAACATATAAGGTACAGAGACTGATAGACAGATATACTGACAGATAAGGTACAGAGACTGATAGACAGATATACTGACAGATAAGGTACAGAGATTGATAGACAGATATACTGACAGATAAGGTACAGAGACTGATAGACAGATATACTGACAGATAAGGTACAGAGATTGATAGACAGATATACTGACAGATAAGGTACAGAGATTGATAGACAGATATACCGACAGATAAGGTGCAGAGACTGATAGACAGATATACTGACAGATAAGGTACAGAGATTGATAGACAGATATACTGACAGATAAGGTACAGAGACTGATAGACAGATATACTGACAGATAAGGTACAGAGAATGATAGACAGATATACTGACAGATAAGGTACAGAGACTGATGGACAGATATACTGACAGATAAGGTACAGAGATTGATAGACAGATATACTGACAGATAAGGTACAGAGATTGATAGACAGATATACTGACAGATAAGGTACAGAGATTGATAGACAGATATACTGACAGATAAGGTACAGAGATTGATAGACAGATATACTGACAGATAAGGTACAGAGACTGATAGACAGATATACTGACAGATAAGGTACAGAGACTGATGGACAGATATACTGACAGATAAGGTACAGAGATTGATAGACAGATATACTGACAGATAAGGTACAGAGATTGATAGACAGATATACTGACAGATAAGGTACAGAGACTGATAGACAGATATACTGACAGATAAGGTACAGAGATTGATAGACAGATATACTGACAGATAAGGTACAGAGACTGATAGACGGACTATAAAACAGGATGGATATATAGAAAGCTCTACACACCAGGGCCTGGGAATCCAGCCGCTGTTACTCCAACTCCCATAACTCCCTGCCACTCTAGAAAGCTGGAGGAAAATTAGGAGGTTTGCAGTTGGACACCCAGGCACTGAGCTAGGGTAGAGGGCAGTCCGTGGGGAGGGGGGCAGTCCGTGGGGAGGGGGGCAGTCCGTGGGGAGGGGGGCAGTCCGTGGGGAGGGGGGCAGTCCGTGGGGAGGGGGGCAGTCCGTGGGGAGGGTGGCAGTCCGTGGGGAGGGGGGCAGTCCGTGGGGAGGGGGGCAGTCCGTGGGGAGGGGGGCAGTCCGTGGGGAAGGGGGGCAGTCCGTGGGGAGGGGGGCAGTCCGTGGGGAGGGGGGCAGTCCGTGGGGAGGGGGGCAGTCCGTGGGGAGGGGGGCAGTCCGTGGGGAGGGGGGCCCTCCTTGGCAGCCGGGGGGGGGGGGGCAGTCCGTGGGGAGGGGGGCAGTCCGTGGGGAGGGGGGCAGTCCGTGGGGAGGGGGGCCCTCCTTGGCAGCCGGGGGGGGGTTGTATCTCACTGTCCCACCAAATACTACCTCTTTCCCAAAAAGCAGGACAGAGGTAGAGCTTGTTGGGACAGCGGGACAGACTGCCAATTGCCAAATCAAAACTGACACCTATCCAGTCTGTTCTCCGCACACTGAGGGTCCGTCTCTGTGTTTGGTTAAGTAGCGCGCAGGGAGGGGCATGGGAAGCTGAGGACGCAGCAGCAGTGTTTCGGAATAATGGGGGGCGATTTGCAAACATGGCGTTCATGTACACAGCGCAAATACTCTGGTGCTACCTGCGTGCGCATCAAACTCCCAACAGTCTACACCTCCTCCACCGATCCCTGACTTTGGTGGCAGCCCATGTATAATGTACCAGAAACTGACTGAAAAGACTGATTACAGTCGGGATGTATCCAAAAAAAATATCGGCATTATATAACGAACAATCATTGTGTATTTTTGAACAAACTAATACTTTACAATACGGAATGTTTTTTTTTTATAAGTAACTGTCTATAATTTCTGTCCCAGTATGGCACACAAGATAACTGAGCTGCCGTCTGAGATTTACCACAAATGTAAACATGTTTTCCATTTTCCTTTTTTGGAGAGCATCACAGAAAACAAATTCTGAAAAATAATCCATTGCTGCCCTGGGCTATAGAGAGAGCTGAATAGGGAACGTTTATTGTATGGTGTTACTGCTCTTATACTGACAAACCCAGAATCCTTGGCTCACTCTCCCACAATCCTTTGTGTTACACAGTGCCAGAATCCCAGTCTGAGCTGACCCTGGATCCTATAATTGTGATCAGACACCAACTCTCACTATTCCAGCCAGTGCCATTTTATCTAGGGATAGCTATAAATGGAGGGTCCTGTTGCCAGGCCTGTTTATTAGAAGCTCCACTTGTTATTTTATTTAGCTATTATAATTTTCCAATATTTATGATCATTTCTGACGTCGTTTATTAATATTGTAACCATGCTCTGGATGAGAATAGAAGGGCGATGTGATGCTGTGGCAAGTACTGTGGGTGCAATCTGGTGCTGAAGGAACAGACACTGTGGCAGGTGTTGTGGGAAATACTGTGGGGACTGTGTCAGGTACTGCGAGGGGCAGCCTGACATGGCAAGTACTGTGGGGGCTGTATCAGGTACTTTGAGGGGCAGCCTGACGTGGCAAGTACTGTGGGGACTGTGTCAGGTACTGTGAGGGGCAGCCTGACATGGCAAGTATTGTGGGGGCTGTATCAGGTACTGTGAGGGGCAGCCTGACATGGCAAGTACTGTGGGGGCTGTATCAGGTACTGTGAGGGGCAGCCTGACATGGCAAGTACTGTGGGGGCTGTATCAGGTACTGTGAGGGGCAGCCTGACATGGCAAGTACTGTGGGGGCTGTATCAGGTACTGTGAGGGGCAGCCTGACATGGCAAGTACTGTGGGGGCTGTATCAGGTACTGTGAGGGGCAGCCTGACATGGCAAGTACTGTGGGGCTGTATCAGGGTACTGTGAGGGGCAGCCTGACATGGCAAGTACTGTGGGGGCTGTATCAGGTACTGTGAGGGGCAGCCTGACATGGCAAGTACTGTGGGGGCTGTATCAGGTACTGTGAGGGGCAGCCTGACATGGCAAGTACTGTGGGGACTGTGTTAAGTACTGTGAGGGGCAGCCTGACGTGGCAAGTACTGTAGGGGATGTGTCATGTATAGGGGTTAGATTTGTTTGTATACATTGTATTGGTTTGTTTGTATACTTCAGAAGCTCTGGAAAGGGTTATTTTTCAGGCATGTTTTCAAATGTAATTATTTGGGCAGAAACCTCCTCAACCTCACTGAAAATGCTGCATAAACTGTCAGTGGATTAAAGCCAAAAAATATTTATGAGCCAACACACAAAAAACATCACCACCAACAAAGCGACTGATTATATATTAAAGCATATCAGGTGAGATGGCTGAGCTGTATAATGTATAATGTATAACCCATACAATTTATTCAGTCACAAAGGATGCAGGTTTGATTCCTAGCAGGGTCAATTCAGACTTTCATCCTGATCTGGGTCAATAAACTGAATACCAGTAAGTTATTTAAATCATTTAATCTGTCAACCTAAACATTGTTTGTACTGTGAATGTAGAAAATAACAATATGATCTATATATTGTGTTATCAAGATGGCATGCACATTCATAACATGTAATGTCTCCGGCTTATGACATCACCTGTGGCACGGTATGCAAATTACAGATTTGCTATTGAAAAGTAGTTCATTTGCATATCAAGCCGCAGGTGATGTCATAAACAGAAGACTCCACAGACAGTTTTAACACATATTTTCCCCTTACGTTATGTATTTGCTTCCAGTTCTGTTAACACGATGTACAGATCATTTTTCTTTGTTTTTTTATTCTCTAGCAATGCTGAGATTGACAGTGTCCCTTTAATACAAAATGATGTGATTAATATTATTATTATTTAATGCTTTCTTTCCAGATATGTCGCGGTCCCTTCAATATTCCAAGAAAATACTCCGCCGTACGGGCTGCTTCAACGCAGCACTGGGGATTATGTATAAAATAGGTCGCAGATTGTTGTGCGAATGCTACACAGCCGATCCCAATCCTCCATTTTGCTCTAGCCTGCTTAGTGTTAGCGCAAACCCACGCAAGCTCCGTCAGATCCATTTTGGAGAGGATGCGCTATTTCTCGAAGGCGGAAATGTTGGTATTTTTTTTAAGTATTATATAAGACACGAAAGTTGTGCAAAACTTCTTCAAGGCCAAACGTTTTTTCATAAATAAAACCCAATGCGTCTAGCGTGTTCTAATTTGAATAGATTTCTTTAAATACGACTGCGTATGAATGTTATAGGCCGATTACAACCCCTTTAATAATTAGGATCAGATTTCAAAAATCCCAGGCAAGCCAATGAGCATTAACACATAATAAAAGGTGGGCCATTAAGTGAGAGATAGATCGCTGTACATCCCCCCCTCCCCCCCCAACATATCACCACTTCAGAGCAGGCCGATGAATGAAGGTTCAGCGTCAGCTTAAACCCAACAGTAACACATTCAATAAACAGTATAAATGTGGTGTTAAAGAGCTTCATTGTTTATGTTTCCACTATTTATTTAGTTCTGCCCACCCAAAAAAACAAATCTGATATTTACCTTTGTTAAACAAGCTGTACAGTGGATTTTATTTTTTGCTTTTAGTTGTACATACTTCTGAAACCAAACGCACAGGGGTTTTTCTTGTCAGCTAAAATTGCTACGTAGAATCCTCCATAATCAGGAGTTGAATAGGTCACCCAATTTTCTGGTATGACCTACCAGCAATCGGATCACTGCTACAAAATGACCTGCATGATTTAACTATTTGAAAGTCAGAGAGGCAGTCAACCTGAAGTTTAATCTAAAATAAAGTGAGTTACAGGGGGTTACACTACATTTTGATCTAGGGACCATTTGTACCCTAGGCAGGCTGCACTGACATACCCCTGAGACCAGCAGACAGCTGCCCTGTCACG
Organism: Pelodytes ibericus; assembly: GCA_036172795.1. Taxonomy (NCBI): domain Eukaryota; kingdom Metazoa; phylum Chordata; class Amphibia; order Anura; family Pelodytidae; genus Pelodytes; species Pelodytes ibericus. Next base: position 16,463,896 of record CM069857.1, read on the forward strand.
TCACATTCTAAACTAGCAACCATGATGATACAGCAATCCAACACAGAATAATGAAACCAGCATCAATGAACATTAATATCCTACTTCTGACACCAAAACGGAAGAACACACATACAACCAATGCAGACTACTCTAATTAGTTAAAAAGTGAACGAGGCAAAGTATATAGTTTACCTGGAATGGAGTGGAGATTTTGCCGAGTGCTGTCTCACACAGAGTACAAGTTGGAGGCACACAAACTGAGACGGCTTCTAAATTTAGTGACAGGATTGCATTGGCTGCTGATACCGTGTCCCGGAAAGGAATGTCAGGCCTTTAAGACCACCAGCTGACTTATATTAACCTCTTCAGTGTTATCAATTACTGTCTAGCGTACCAGATTTAAGGTGGAAAATGCTTAGGGATAAAAATGTTTGGCTTGCAAAAAAGAACTGTACAAAAAAAACCATGTTGCTTGTTTAGTACTCTTATTAAACGGGATAAAAAGACAGAGGATAATAGGAAAATACTTTTTGAACTTTGAAATTATTATAAGATCGTTTTTCATAGTATTTTTGAAGGGACTGTATCACCTGAACATAGTTTTTAACTGTGTATATAGAGCATGACAAATTATAGACAATTATCTATACTATATATATATTGTGTTAGCAAAACTGCAAGCAAATGCCTAAATTAGGAGAAAAATAGGAAATGTGTAATTTGCATACCGTGCCACAGGTGATGTCATAAGCAGGAGACTCCACAGACATATTAAAAACACATTTTTCTCATAATTTTGTTATTTTATAGCAGTTTTGCTTACACGATGTATAGATCATTTTCAATCATTTTTTAATTGTCTACATGCAGAGTAAAAAACAATATTCAGGTTATACAGTCCCTTTAAATGTTTTCTAATGGACTCAAAATAAAATCAAAGTAAAAAAGCATTTTGCTGTTATCCTCTGATTGTTTTTTATTTTTATATTGACAATTTGTATTGTGCATTGTTTTGTTTTTTTTTTTCACAGGTTTCAGCATTAGAATATGGCACGTTTCACATATATCTTATTCAACATATATACAGTGGTTCAAATATATGAATTACTTTGGGACATTTCTCTTTACTTGGTCAGGAATATAGATTGTGCTATAAAAGAACATTTCCGTCTTTTTATTCGAGGCTGTCCCGTTCCTATTGATGAACTGTAAAACTGAGTTAACTAAGGTTAACTGAACAAACAGATATATTCAGGTAGCTCTCAACATTCCTTATGAAAACTGAGTTGTGGATGGTCAGCCACAAAACAGAGGATCCTGTCCGTGCTAATCCCCGTTCCCCCTTCCTGTTTCATTTCCCCCCAGAATATCTTCCCCCAGATTACCGTCCAGAGTCCCTCTTGTCGCCCTCTGTCCACCCGTCATCTAATTACTGTATATCCGGAATAGGATTATAGAAACATAGAAACATAGAATGTGTCGGCAGATAAGAACCATTCGGTCCATCTAGTCTGCCCAAAGGATTGATGCCCTTTAATAGTTGCTGCGAATACCATGTGGTATATATGAACGTATTACGTATCTTAGTTTGAATTGTAGGGTCCAGTTGTGTGATATATGTGTTCCAGGACTGGAAGAATTTTTTGGTATGTGTTTCTTTATTTAATGTCGCACTCAACCATTCCATGTGAAACACATGGTGTATTTTTGATTTAAACAGGGCTATCTGTGGTGGATCAGGTACTAACCAAAAGTGCAATATTGTCTTTCGGGCCGCAGCGGTGACCAAGAATAATAGTCTGATATTCCTTGATTGTTGTCCTGTTTGTATGCCAAAGATAGTAGTTAGAGGTGCTAGTGAGATTTTAACCCTAAAAGTATTCTCCACGTAAGTAATTACCTGATCCAAAAAATCCTGAATCACCGTGCAAGTCCAAAAGCAATGAAGCAAATTGGCGTCTATCTGACCGCATTTAGGGCAGGCCGTAGTCTCCCTGACCCCCATTTTAAAAAGTCGCTTGGGTGAGTAGTAGGCACCATGTAAGATCTTTAGATGCATTTCTTGATATGTCGAATATGGGGTAAGTTTAAAAGTTTTTGATTTGCCAGTTCTGTGAAGTCTAGATTTGAAATATGTGAGGACCACCCCGCTAGACCCCCCTTTTCTGTTTGGTAATCAATAATGGGTCTGGTGAAATTATATATATTGCTAATAGAGTGTTTTCTGGTGCTCTTTCCTCTCAAAAAGGAATCCACGTTAGCCTCCCAATCCCCATCTTCCAATCTAGACAGAATGGTAGTCGCATAACTTGAGGCCTGTATATATTGGAAGATAGCGATTTCTATTTTAGGGAACTTAAGGAGGCATTGTTCTCTGGTGAGTATTTTCCTAGTGCCCATGTCAATCATGTCATGAATAGACCGCAAGCCCCTGGAGTTCCAAATTTTGAATTGTGAGTCTGAGGATCCATTTTGAAAATCCCTATTTCCCACCCAACTAACCCATAGTGAGTATTTCCAGTTGAGACCCTGCTGAAGCCTCACTAGTTTCCATGCCTTAATGGTTGTAAATAATAGTGGGTTATTTTTGACTTCTTGTGGTAAATCTAAAAAGGATGTATGTAGTAAGTTGGCCAATGTGATTTGAGGTATCAGTTGTTGTTCTAATGTTACATTTGTATGTACTGGAGTGGGTGTCACCCAATCGATTGCGTGTCTATACAAGGCCGCCTTATCCTCTGATTTTAATCCTGTTTAAAAACACTACTAAACAAGTAACGTTATTTTTGGAATCCAAAATGTCCTACTTTTGGGTTAAACCCCATAATTTTTATTCCTAAGCCTTTTACACCTTAAATCTGGTATTTTAGACAATAATTCATAGGTCTTTAAAGGCCTGCATAAAATAGATTGATGATATCAATAGGAGAAGTGTTGAATTTCTTGTTTTATCAGTAACACACTCACACTCCTCAATAGCTAGTACAGGAACAGGTTGGTGATGCTATATGTTACTAAAAAGAATTGTACGCCATCATGGGTAACACAAGTATTCTTTTTCTTCTAAAAAAAATTGTATTAATATAAGTTCTCATCTTCTCCTTTCATGGATCTAAATTACACTTGTTCGGCTAGATTGTCAATATAAGAACAGGTGATACCATCAGGATAAGTCTTCAATCTCTTGTTTCATTTTTCATAGTGTTGAGATGTGTGTTAAAGGGTTATAAATGTATTTCTGCAAGCTACATAGTTGCCAACATCGGCCATGTTTCCAGGGACACATGTTTGTTCCACATGCTGCAGAAAAAGCATGCAAAGTGCAGCCCGGCAGCATGTAGGATGGATATACGTCCTATGAGATCTCCACCCTGATTAATCACTTAGATTGTGTCAGTGTGAGTGAGAGTGTGTGTGAGGGTGTGTGTGTGTGAGTGAGAGTGTGTTTTGTGTGTGAGAGGGAGTGTGGGACAGTGTGAGTGAGAGAGAGTGTGTCTGTGTGTGTGAGTGAGCATGTATCAGTGTGAGTGAGAGTGTGTGTGTCAGTGTAAGTGAGTGTGTTTTGTGTGTGAATGAGTGTCAGTGTGAAGCCTCTCCTGATTGGCTCAGTCCCTCCTTCACACGTAGTCAGAGAGAGAGTGTGTGTGTGTCAGAGTAAGAGTGTGTGTGTGTCAGTGTGAGTGAGAGTGTGTGTGAGGGTGTGTGTGTCAGTTTAAGTGGGAGTGTGTCAGTGTAAGTGAGAGAGTGTGTGTCAATGTGAGTGTGTGTGTCAGTGTGAGTGAGAATGTGTGTGAGGGTGTGTGTCAGTGTGAGTGAGAGTGTGTTTTGTGTGTGAGAGGGATGTGTGTGTGTGTGTGTGTGTGTGTGTGTGTGTGTCTGTGAGTGACTGTCTGTGTATAAGTGTGTGTGTAATGGATAAAGGAGCTAACTCTTCTGACACTGCCTATATTTGTCTATCCACCCAGGGGTTAAATCCTCTAACAATGCCTATATTTGTCTAGCCACCCAGGGGTTAAATCCTCTGACACTGCCTATATTTGTCTAGCCACCCAGGGGTTAAATCCTCCGACAATGCCTATATCTGTCTAGCCACCCGGGGGGTTAAATCCTCTGACACTGCCTATATCTGTCTAGCCACCCAGGGGTTAAATCCTCTGACACTGCCTCTATCTGTCTAGCCACCCAGGGGTTAATTCCTCTGACACTGCTTATATCTATCTGGATTTTGTTATAGGTCACTGGTCCCATTATGTGTTAGGGAATTGCACAGCCTGTTATCATAATAATGTTTTACCATTACTTTCTATTCACCTTATGGGTGAGCTCAGGTGTATATAAGAAGTGCTTTAGTGGACATATACAAATAAAATATGTTTTTCTAAGAGCTCACCCATGAGGTAAAAAGAAAGAAATGATAAAACAAACATTATTATGAAAATAGGCTGTACAATTCCCCAAAACATAATTTGTGACCCCTGACCTATAACATGACTCAAACATTGTACATTAAGTGTAAATGTTTTAAAGGCATGCAGTGTGTGTGTGCGTGTATGTGTGTGACAGAGACAATGAGTGTGTGTGAGAGAGACATAGTGTGTGAACGAAAGACAGTGTGTGCAAGAGAGAGAGGGTGTGTGTGTGTGCGCGAAAGATGGTGTGTGTGAGCGAGAGATGGTGTGTGTGATAGAGCCTATCTGCCACGATCATTTGGAGACCTAGCAACGCCCCTGCCCCTCAGACAGTCATCCACATGCAGACAGTTACACAGCCGCACAGAGGCAGTCACATGCACAGAGACAGTCAGATTCACACAAGCCATCAGTTTTTGTTTTACTTTGCTGGGCAGGGGGTCACATTTGCTCTAGCTTGGTCTGTGCCTTTCACATAGGAACAGACCATCTTCAAGTATCTTTCTGCTGAGCTCGGGGATGTCATGTGATCCCCAGCACTCTGACTATAAGGGGCAGTGCAATCGGAGGCGGAGCAGGCAGTCGGCGCAGATGGCCCCTCGCGCTCCACTGGAAAAAAAGAACAGTCCCAGCAAGCGCCTCGTGGATGGCAGTACCAGCGCCAGGTCTCATTTTATGGTCGCCATGGTGCTCTGGATTTGTCAATCACTGCTCTATGGGAGGTCTAAAGAACTAATAAATGAATTCTCATTGGTCAGGGTAGATGATGGGCCAATTGGTTGTTACCGGATATCACAATCTATGTTCAATTAGAATCATTTACACATTCGCCCCAGTCAGAAAACTAAATGCTTCACAAAGCTGGGGAAGTCAGAAGGGAAAAAAAGATTACAAGAGAGGTGAGGGGCAGTACTTTTACAGGCTTTCTCAATAGCATCTGGAGCTTTCTGGGGGGAGAAAAATGGGAATGCCCAGCGTTCATGTGGGTGGTGTCATTATTAGTGAGCTCACGTGCATCTCCATAAAGAGGGAGGGAGACAAGAGAGATATTGCTGGAGAAGCACAATTCTGGGTGTACAGCTGTATGCCTCAGGACCTGCAGAAATCAGCAAGGGGCGGGGCTTGCACTATATCTGGCATGCTCTTACATCCGAGATTGAAGAACATTTTTCTGTATAGAGAAGTTGACCGTTAGCATATATTCGTGCAGGCAAATGATTGGTTAATATTCTGCCAGATAACACCTGTATCGCTGCTGGGGAGAGAGTGATGCTCTCAGCATCATTAAACAGCGTACAAAAAAATGTTCCTGAAAGCTGAACGCATGCTGCTTTATGTATAGAGCGAGTAATGAAATGTCAGACGTTTCCCAGACAGTAGATTGGGTGCCCTGCAAGCAGCCAGACTGTAATATTAGACAGGGTATTGTTAGATATAAATAGCATGCACCTTCCCCCAACAGCTGACAAACTGATCTCAGGTCCTTCAGCATCACGGCTGGCCTCGGTGAGAGGTCTGACCCAGCCTCCAGGAGCATTCGGCGGCCTCCTGTAACCAAGTAATCATCCTGACACCCAGGAACTCCACTGACACCGGCTGATTGATGCAAGTTTCCAATATGTAACAGTGTGTGTGTGTGCACTCTGCTCATCACATTACACATCTCTATATTGACCAACAGATAAACAACATATACTTTGCATTTCCTGCAAAGTACAGTCCTGTGCAACATTTCCAATGGCCAGAGGGATGTATGCATATTGAACAAGAAGCTGATTTCACTTGTCAGTTTGAATTTGATGTTGTTATATGAATTCCATGTAATAATACTGTTTTGAACAAAGTAAACCAAAACAAAGTATTTTACCGACACAGAACAATTTATACACATATTGCTGTGGAGCTCTGTGATACACTCACACACTGCACATTACTGTGAGTTTTATTGCTGTGGAGCTCTGTGATACACTCACACACTGCACATTACTGTGAGTTGTATTGCTATGGAGCTCTGTGATACACTCACACACTGCACATTACTGTGAGTTTTATTGCTGTGGAGCTCCGGGATACACTCACACACTGCACATTACTGTGAGTTGTATTGCTGTGGAGTCTGTGATACACTCACACACTGCACATTACTGTGAGTTTTATTGCTGTGGAGTCTGTGATACACTCACACACTGCACATTACTGTGAGTTCTATTGCTGTGGAGTCTATGATACACCCACACATTGCACATTACTGTGAGTTTTATTGCTGTGGAGCTCCGGGATACACTCACACACTGTACATTACTGTGAGATTTATTGCTGTGGAGCTCTGTGATACACTCACACACTGTCCATTACTGTGAGTTGTATTGCTGTGGAGTCTGTAATACACTCACACACTGCATATTACTGTGAATGTTATTGCGGTAGAGTCTGTGATACACTCACACACTGCACATTACTGTGTGTTTTATTGCTGTGGAGCTCTGTGATACACTCTCACACTGTATATTACTGTGAATTTTATTGCTGTGGAGTCTCTGATACACACACACTGCACATTACTGTGAGTGTTACTGCTGTGGAGTCTGTGATACACACACACACTGCACATTACTGTGAGTCTTACTGCTGTGGAGTCTGTGATACACTCACACACTGCATATTACTGTGAATGTTATTGCGGTGGAGTCTGTAATACACTCACACACTGCATATTACTGTGAATATTATTGCTGTGGAGTCTGTGATACACTCACACACTGCGCATTACTGTGAGTTTTATTGCTGTGGAGCTTTGTGATACACTAGCACATTGCATATTACTGTGGAGCTCTGTGATAAACTCACACACTGTATATTATTGTGATTTTAATTCTGTGGGGTTCAGTGATACACACACTGTACATTAATGTTTGTTTTATTGCTGTTACATGTCTTGCCAGAGCATCAAGATTGTACTCACAGACCTTGCCAGAACATCAAGATTTCACTCATAAGTCTTGCCAGAACACAAAGATTACACACACAGGACTTGCCAGAGCACCAAGATCACACACACAGGACTTGCCAGAGCACCAAGATTACACACACAGGACTTGCCAGAGCACCAAGATCACACACACAGGACTTGCCAGAGCACCAAGATTACACACACAGGTCTTGCCAGAGTACCAAGCCTGCAACCATTGGTTTTAAAAAAACACATAAATTGCACACTCTTGTCTTGGCAGAGCACTCAGATTGCACGCACAGGCAGGGTCGCGGAAGGATTTTTTTCTACACAGGTGAAGGTGCCCTGCTCCGATGCTGCCCGACACCTTTTAGAGTATGAGCTATACCCCACGCGTTTCAAGTCTCTTCCACCAGCAGGGCCTCTCCCCTAATTCCCTATCAGCCTGAGTTAAGAGCAGAATGGAAAGGCCAATGGGATCTTATCTGCTGGTCACAGTCTGTATATTGCTGCCTTAAGCTGAATCTGATGGCCTCCTGGTGATATCGCACAGGCATTAAGTCAGGCTCTGCACCAATGTTTCTTTTTATAATGATAAAGGTACAATTAATGCTCCTCTACGAAGTCCTGGATGAAGAACCTTTCGCTCACTGTATCTGCCAGTTTGTGACACTCTGCTGACATCTAGAGGACAATAGGTGGAATAACATGAGGAATTATAACCAGCCTTGCCGCAATGCTATATTTATTTATAACGCAGCAATCCAGTGCTGTATTTACCGCGAGGCATCCGCGGCAAATTTTGGGGGCGGCAGAGCCCCCCAGCACTGAAAAAAAAAAATGTAAAAAAAAAGAAATCTGCCCCTTTAAAAAAAAAAAAAAGAACACGCTTGCAGGCAGAGACGGAGGTGAGAGGGGATCGGAAGATCCCCCATTACTATCCCTGCCTGCCGGCAGGCTGCACAGGAAGCCGTGTGACACGGAAGTGCCGACAGTCACGTGACAGGCGCGCTGACATCATACGCGGGCCGTGTCACGTGACCTGTCGGCACAACCGCCTGGGAGCCGAACAGGCAGCATGGAGAAGACCATGCTGCCTGCCACTAGCCACCAGGGAAAGGTAAGAGCTGGGGAAATGGGGGGCAATTTGGCTGGGGCTTATTAAATGGCAAATAACACTGGCATATTGGGCAAATTAGCAGGGGCATATTAAATGGCAAATAACACTGGTATATTATTGGGCAAATTAGCAGGGGCATATTAAATGGTAAATAACACTTTGCATAGTATTGGGCAAATTAGCAGGGGCATATTAAATGGCAAATAACACTGGCATATTATTGGGCAAATTAGCTGGGGCATATTAAATGGCAAATAACACTGGCATATTATTGGGCAAATTGGCAGGGGCATATTAAATGGCAAATAACACTGGCATATTATTGGGCAAATTGGCAGGGGCATATTAAATGGCAAATAACACTGGCATTTTATTGGGCAAATTGGCTGGGGCATATTAAATGGCAAATAACACTGGCATATTATTGGGCAAATTGGCAGGGGCATATTTAATGGCAAATAACACTGGCATTTTATTGGGCAAATTGGCTGGGGCATATTAAATGGCAAATAACACTGGCATTTTATTGGGCAAATTGGCTGGGGCATATTAATGGCAAATGATACTGGCATATTATTGGGCAAATTAGCTGGGGAATATTATGGGCAAATAATATTGGCAATGTGTATGTAATGGGGTGATGGGGCATGTCCTTGGTGTGCAACGTGGGTTATAGGTCATGTCGTGGGTGTGCATCGTGGGGAAGGGGGGGTGCCCAAAATCTGTTTGCCTAGGGCAGCACAAAACCAAGATACACCACTGCAGCAATCTATTCCCCCTTTGGCTGCATGTTGGGTAAACATGATTTATAGGTTATATTTGGCATCACAGGTAAAGCCATAGTGGAAGAAAAAGGTGAGCGGACCTTGCTCAATTGATTTTACACCAGGTAAAAATGTTATGGAATACGGTGAACAGGAGTGTATCCATTGTGTGCAGGAACACAGCTGTTATTTGCCTGTGTATGTTTCTCTTACAAAAAGTAGATGACAACGGTATATGAAGAGGGCATTTTTAATTAAAGAAGTCAACCTAAACATTGTTCATACTGTGAATGTAGAGTATAAGCAGAATTGCAGCAAATACATTTTAAAAAAAAGGAGAAAACCATGTTTTACATGTATCTGATTGTCTCCTGTTTATGACATCACTGTGGCTTGATATGCAAATGAACTCATTTTCAGTGGAATATCAAGCCACAGAGTGATGTCATAAGCAGGAGACAACCCCGGAGATATTTAAAACATATAATGTCTCTTATTTCGTTATTTGCTCGAATATAACACAAGGTTTTTTTTCAGAGCAAATGCCTTACATTCGAGGCTCGTCTTATAATCAGACCTCAAATAGAGGTCTGACTATAAGACTGGGATCCAGGTCCCCCGTAGAGCTGCAGGGGACCTGGATCCTCCTCGCAAGCAGCAGGGGATGTCTGCGCAATGCACGCCGACATCCTCCGGTGCTGCCCGGCACTTCTATGACAGAAGCCGGGAGGTCACATATCTTACAGACATCCACCAGCTGCCCCCACTAGGAACCAGGGAAATTGGGTAAGTCTGGGGGAGGGAGGGAGGGGAGAGAGGCATAAATTGTGTAAGTCTGGGGGGGTGGGGGAGAGGCATCAATTGGGTAAGACTGGGGGCAGGAAGAGGCAGCATTGGGTAAGACTGGTGGGCAGATGGCTGTGGGGGACAGATGGGCAAATAAAATAAAATAAAAACCAGAAATAGCCGTATTTGCTCGATTATAAGACGACCCTGATTATAAGACGACCCCCCAAACTTTGGATATTTCTTTACGAAAAAAACTAAAAGCCTGAATATAAGACTACGCTGTAGGAAAAAAAGTTTAACTTGTATATATGTAAATTGCTTTTTAATATTTAATAAAAAAAATTATATTATACTAATGCATTTCTTGTTTTTATTTCCTTTTATGTGCCAATGCTGCCTCTCTCCCCCTCCAAAACTTCTCTCTCTCTCTCCACCTCCCTCGTCTCTCCCCCCCTCCCTTTGTCTATGTCTATCCCCCCCTTGTCTCTCTGTCCCCCCCCTCCCCTTTTCTCTCTTCCCCCTCCCTCCCTCTCCTTGTCTGTGTCTCCCCCTCCCTCCCCTTGTCTGTCTGTGTCGCCCCCCCCCCCCTCCCTCCCCTTGTCTGTCTGTGTCTCCTCCCCCCCTCCCACCTGGTTTCTTTCCCTGGTGGCTAGTGGGGGCAGCCGGGGGATGACTGCACGATACGATACTGATTGAGGTCAGATTATAAAACGACCTTGAATGTAAGACAAGGGGTATTTTTCAGAGCATTTGCTCTGAAAAAAACCTCGTCTTATATTAGAGCAAATACGGTAATTTTTCTCTATCATAATTTTTTTCAAATATGAAAAAGCAATTTGCATGTGAATATATACAAGTTACACTTTTTTTCCCTATAGGGTAGTCTTATATACAGGCTTTTATTTTTTTTCTTAAGTAATATCCAAAGTTTGGGGGGTCGTCTTATAATCAGGGCCGTCTTAAATTTGAGCAAATCCGATATATTCATTTGCATGAAATTTTGCTAACACAGTGTATACATTATGGTTTATTCTAAAATGTTTGTTTCGTTTTCGTCCATTCGGACGAAAATGTTATTTATTTCGTCTAAAACAAATTTCGTTCATTACTGCATTCATTTCAGACGAAATTCGTTCATTATTTTCGTTTCGTTTTATTCGTTCGTACGAATCAATTGACTTACACATTCCATAAAACGAAAGTCTATAAACCAAACTTCGTTCAGTTTATAGACTTTCGGCTTATGGAATACATGTAATGCTATTGGCTTTCTATAAACCGAACTAGAGTCCCCATTCATAAGAATTTCTTATGAAACATAGAATGTGTCGGCAGATAAGAACCATTCGGTCCATCTCGTCTGCCCAATTTTTTTTTTTTTTGAGTACTTTTATTAGTCCCCCTTTCCCGGTCTTATAGCTAGGATAGCCTTGTGTCTATCCCACGCATGCTTAAAATCCTTGACTGTGTTTACCTCTACCACTTCTGCTGGCAGGCTATTCCATACATCCACTACCCTCTCAGTAAAGTAATACTTCCTGATATTACTTTTAAATCGTTGCCCCTCTAATTTAAGACTATGTCCTCTAGTTGTGGTAGTTTTTCTTCTTTTAAATATACTCTCTTCCTTTACTGTGTTGATTCCCTTTATGTATTTAAATGTTTCTATCATATCCCCCCTGTTACGTCTTTCCTCCAAGCTATACATGTTAAGATGCTTTAACCTTTCCTGGTAAGTTTTATCCTTAAACCCATGAACCAGTTTAGTAGCCCTTCTCTGAACTCTCTCCAAAGTATCAATATCCTTCTGGAGATACGGTCTCCAGTACTGCGTACAATACTCCAAGTGAGGTCTCACCAGTGCTCTGTACAATGGCATGAGCACTTCCCTCTTCCTACTGCTAATACCTCTCCCTATGCAACCAAGCATTCTGCTAGCATTTCCTGCTGCTCTATTGCATTGCCTACCTACCTTCAAGTCCTCTGAAATTATTACTCCTAAATCCCTTTCCTCAGATGTTGAGGTTAGGACTGTACCAAATAGTCTATATTCTGCTTTTGGGTTTTTACGCCCAAGGTGCATAATCTTGCACTTGTCCACATTAAATGCCAGTTGCCACTGCTCTGACCATTTTTCTAGTTTAGCTAAATCATTTGCCATTTGGCTTATCCCTCCATGAATATCAACCCTGCTGCAAATCTTTGTATCATCGGCAAAAAGACATACTTTGCCAACAAGACCTTCTGCAATATCGCTAATAAAAATATTAAAAAGAATGGGTCCAAGAACAGATCCCTGAGGTACCCCACTAGTAACAAGACCTTGCATCGAATATACCCCATTGACTACAACCCTTTGTTGCCTGTCACTCAGCCATTGTCTAATCCATTCAACAATATTGAAATCCAAACTCAAAGATTTCAGTTTATTGATAAGCCTTCTATGTGCGACAGTGTCAAAAACCTTACTGAAATCTAGGTAAGCAATGTCTACTGCACCACCCTGATCTATTATTTTAGTTACCCAATCAAAAAAATCAATAAGATTAGTTTGGCATGATCTCCCTGAAGTAAACCCATGCTGTCTCTGATCTTGAAATCCAAGCGACTTTAGATGTTCAACAATCCTATTCTTTAACAAGGTTTCCATTATTTTCCCCACTACTGAAGTAAGACTTACTGGTCTATAGTTGCCCGCCTCCTCCTTACTACCTTTCTTGTGAATGGGCACAACATTAGCTAATTTCCAATCTTCTGGAACTACTCCCGTTAACAATGATTGGTTAAATAAATCTGTTAACGGTTTTGCTAGTACACCACTAAGTTCTTTTAATAACTTTGGATGTATCCCATCAGGTCCCATCGACTTATTTGTCTTTACTTTAGACAGCTGAAGTAAAACCTCTTCCTCTGTAAACTTACATGCATCAAAAGACTCATTAGTCTTTTTCCCTAAATGAGGTCCCTTACCCTCATTTTCATTTGTAAATTCATTTGTGAATGGGGACTCTAGTTCGGTTTATAGAAAGCCAATAGTATTACATGTATTCTATAAGCCGAAAGTCTATAAACCCAAGGTCGTTCGGTTTATAGACTTTCGGTTTATAGAATACATAGAATTACATGAGTGGCATATGGGGCAAATAGCAAATTGGCAAAATATGAGTGGCATATATGGCAAAATATGAGTGGCATATGGGGCAAATGGGCAAAATATGAGTGGCATATGGGGCAAATAGCAAATGGGCAAAAAATGAGTGGCATATATGGCAAAATATGAGTGGCATATGGGGCAATTAAGACTGACAAATGGCCAAAATATGTGTGGCATATATGGCAAAATATGAGTGGCATATGGGGCAAATAAGACTGACAAATGGGCATAATATGAGTGGCATATGGGGCAAATGGGCAAAATATGAGTGGCATATGGAGCAAATAGCAAATGGGCAAAATATGAGTGGCATATGGGGCAAATGGGCAAAATATGAGTGAAATGGGGTAAATGGCAAATGGGCAGAATATGAGTGGCATATGGGGCAAATAGCAAATGGGCAAAATATGAGTGGCATATGGGGCAAATAGCAAATGGGCAAAATATGAGTGGCATATGGGGCAAATAACATTGGCAAATGGGCAACATATGAGTGGCATATGGGCAGAATATGAGTGTCAAATGGGCAGAATATGAGTGGCATCAGGGCAAAATATGAGTGGCATATGGGCAGAATATGAGTGGCAACAGGGCAAAATAACACTGGCAAATGGGCAAAATATGAGTGGCACATGGGGCAAATAAGACTGTCAAATGGGCAAAATATGAGTGGCATATGGGGCAAATAGCAAATGGGCAAAATATGAGTGGCATGTGGGGCAAATAACACTGGCAAATGGGCAAAATATGAGTGGCATATGGGGCAAATAACACGGGCAAATGGGCAAAATATGAGTGGCATATGGGCAGAATATGAGTGGCAAATGGACAAAATAACACTGGCAAATGGGCAAAATATGAGTGGCAAATGTGCAAAATATGACTAACAAATGATAGGCAAAATTTGACTAGAAAATGATAAGCAAAATAATACTGGCTGTGGCGTATGGGGCAAATAGCAAATGGGCAAAATACGAGTGGCATATGGGGCAAATAACACTGGCAAATGGGCAACATATGAGTGGCAGATGGACAAAATAACACTGGATTATGGGCAACATATGAGTGGCATATGGGGCAAATAACACTGGCAAATGGGCAACATATGAGTAGCAGATGGACAAAATAACACTGGATTATGGGCAAAATATGAGTGGCATATGGGCAAAATTTTAGTGGCAAATGGGCAAAAAATGACTAACAAATGATGGGCAAATTATGGCAAATGATGGGCAAAATATGAGGGTTCTGGGGTGGAGTTGCATGGTGCGGTGGGGCCTGGTGGTTTCTAGTTACGCCTCTGTGGCAAGCGTATCATCATGTGGCCAGTTAGTGTACTAAACTTTTACCATTTATCTCAGAGTATTAGGCAGTTCCTGTATTTTTGTTTGTATCTATATGTTCCGTTGTCCTCTTGCACCTGAGGATCTCGGCCCCCCTTTCCTATCCCCATTTTCCAACTTGGTTCCCCTTATGAAGCTCCGAGGATCACGGCTCCTCACTAGAGTTGAGCGGACACCTGGATGTAGAGGGCTGTAAAAGGAAGTAAAATGGGGGTAAGAGTAGGACAAGTGCCCTGCAAACAAATATGGATAGGGAAATAACTTAAAATAACATAAAATACATACAAATTACAAATACAGCTGAGCCATAAAATAGCACTCGATGGAATCTTTGATTTTAGCTTTGGAAGAACATAAATCTAAATCTAAAGCATGGCTGCCAGGAGGATCAACAGAATTATCCATTAGAGAGAGGGTTGGAGGGCAGGGTATTCTCCTTCAGTTTATACTAAGTGACTCATAGGTTGAGGAGGCGGTGACCGTGGCGGCAAAATATGACTAACAAATGATAGGCAAAATTTGACTAGAAAATGATAAGCAAAATAATACTGGCTGTGGCGTATGGGGCAAATAGCAAATGGGCAAAATACGAGTGGCATATGGGGCAAATAACACTGGCAAATGGGCAACATATGAGTGGCAGATGGACAAAATAACACTGGATTATGGGCAACATATGAGTGGCATATGGGGCAAATAACACTGGCAAATGGGCAACATATGAGTAGCAGATGGACAAAATAACACTGGATTATGGGCAAAATATGAGTGGCATATGGGCAAAATTTTAGTGGCAAATGGGCAAAAAATGACTAACAAATGATGGGCAAATTATGGCAAATGATGGGCAAAATATGACTGGCAAATGATGAGCAAAATAATACTGGCAGTGGCATATTAATGGGGAAAATGGCTGTGGCATGTTAACTGGCAATCTGAATGTCTGGCTGTGGCATATTAATGGGCAGGCTAATCGTGACATAATGGGCAAATTGGCTGTGGCCAAAGTGATACTGTGGCATGTTCTGTGGGGCAAAATAACATGGGGGAAAAGTGACACCGTGGCATGTTCTGCAGGGGCAGTTCAGTGGGACAAAGTGACACTGTGGTATGTTCTGGCGGGCGAATTTACACTGTGGCATGCCAAATCCTGTGGGTGCAATATGAGTACAAGCCAAGTGCTGTGGGTACTGTATAGTGCTGTGTTAAGACCTTTAGGTGCAATGTAGGTGCAGGGAAACATAATAAAAATAAGAAAACAACAATTGTTCAATAACATTTTTATTACATATGAAACTAGTTGAATATAATATTAAAATGTTCATATAATTATACATGAAGCTAGTTATATACATATATTTGGGGTCCTCCTCAAGCTATTCAAAAGGCTGGAAATATTTTAATTTTTTTGTGGTCAGAAAAAGTAATATTACTTTACTGAAAGGGTGGTGGATGCATGGAATAGCCTTCCAGCGGAAGTGGTAGAGGTTAATACAGTGAAGGAGTTTAAGCATGCATGGGATAGGTATAAGGCTATCCTGGATATAAGATAAGGTCAGGGACTAATGAAAGTATTACTTTACTGAGAGGGTAGTGGATGTATGGAATAGTCTTCAAGTAGAAGTGGTAGAGGTTAATACAGTGAAGGAGTTTAAGCATGTGTGGGATAGGTATAAGGCTATCCTAGATATAAGATAAGGACAGGGACTAATGAAAGTATTACTGTACTGAGAGGGTGGTGGATGCATGGAATAGTTTTCCTTAAGAAATGGTAGAAGTTAATACATTAAAGTGTTTAAGCATGCATGGGATAGGTATAAGGCTATCCTAGATATAAGATAAGGCCAGGGACTAATGAAAGTATTACTGTACTGAGAGGGTGGTGGATGCATGGAATAGTTTTCCTTAAGAAATGGTAGAAGTTAATACATTAAAGTGTTTAAGCATGCATGGGATAGGTATAAAGCTACCATAGATATAAGACAAGGCCAGGCACAAAGCAGAACAGTTGGGAGGCATGTAAGTGGCATTTCTGGGGTGGAGTTGCATAGTGGGGTCGGGGGGGCCCCAGGGCAATTTTTGCACCGGGACCTGGTGGTTTCTAGTTAGGCCTCTGGTTCATAGGATTACTTTAATCTCATGATGGTGCACTGTGAAGAGCCAGAATTCCATGCACAGGTGTGCATTGTCCTCACAATACAGATCCAGGGACCGTATAGACTAATACCTTGTGTTTGGCCACAAACATACTCATCAGAGCAAATCACACTTATTTTGCTGTTGTCGCACGGATGGTTATTGATTTCCCGGCCGTGTAGCAATTTCTATGTGGAAAATAGTTTACGCTTTGCTGATTAACACATGCAGTGCCAGAGAGCAATGCGGCCACAGTTGTAAAGGGACTCCATCACCTAAACAGTGTTTATTCTGCGAAGGCGGGGGGAATGAAGCCACGGGTGATGTCATAAACAAGAGACGCGGAAAACCGATATATATCAAACCCTTTCCTCTTAATCTATTCTGCTAACACAAAGTATAGATAGTATTGACTTATTATTATATTTTACATTTGCCGTATAAATAGTGTTTAAGGTGGTAGAGTAACTGGAAATTAGAGTAACAGGACTAAAATCGCAAGGTTTAAAAAGTTGTATTTTGAGTTCAATAATTGCTACCTATTCCATTAATGTTATTTATTTATTTTTACTTCTCATTGTTATTGGATCACAGATATATCACACATTTTCCTGTTTGTGTAAGTGTATAAAACCGGAGTAAAAATCCTACTGCGTCCTATGAACTATCAATCCTGAGAACATGCCGATAGAATAAGAACAGATGCATACTTAACCCCTATAAAACATTATCAAAAAACAGAGTATGACTGATATATTTCCAGACTATAGGGTTAAAAGAAACTGTTCCTCTCCATCTTATAGTAACAGAATGAACATAAATCCTTAACTAAGGAAGGTCTCAGACTAAAAGAAATGGGATCTCTTGCACGCTCAATCATAGATGAAAGTAAATTTTACCCTCTAGTGGACAAACTGAGTATGGCAGTCGATCAGTATTACACTTAACATGTATATCAGAAATGGAAGGATCATACCAGGCACATTGTTATCATAATTAAAGATATTAAAACACACATAGTTACATAGTAGTACTGTTGATGCCAAATAAGGTAAATTAAATCCACTTCAGTAATTTTGAATTCTGCTTTCAGTGGGTAAAAACAATTCCTTCTTGACACCAAATGGCAATCAGATTTCTCCTTGGATCAACAGGCACTAAATACAAGTTATTTATAGTTTATAAAAACAGCCCCCCAATTTGTCACCAGTCACAATCCCTAATAAGTGAGGGCTTTAATCATGAAAGGGGGGATTGTGGGGGAATTGATAAGGGAATTTCAAACTTAAGGCCAAAGTAATCGAGTTGGAGAAACTCTACCATTCCAACTCTGCTACTCTCTTTCATGGATCAACCCTCAGTTGGTCATTTGTAATGTTAGGGGGTCTTTTTATTGGCTGATTCACTATTATGCTGTATTAATCACAATAAGGCATATTATTTCAACTTGTCTCCTGTATCTCCATGACTAACAGGTTACTATCCTGTTACCGGTTTCGCAGTGTGTTGTAATTTGCTCCGTTAACCAGATGATACTGGGTGTTTTTTATTGACTTATTGGCTCAGATCTGGGGTAAGACGAGAGAATGAGTCATATTTACTCTGAGCAGCACCGGACCCACCCGCAGGTCACCTCTTACCTGTCATACGTTGCTATACCTCACAATAACAGCAAACCTCCTAGGTGAGCAGGCAGTGACAGGGTTTAAATCAGGGGAAGCAGCAAGCCCCAGCCCCACCCTATCAACAGCTGGCACTGAACAACTTGTAGCACTGGACTAGGGTGACCACACAGCTGTTTTATTAAGGAACACATGAAAAATACATATTCCCGGGTCACATAGGCTAAAATAAAGACTTATAGAGCCACCGAACTAGTACCGTATTTGCCATGAAAAAGTCCCCTCATCTTTTATAGATGACATTTAAACGTTCAGGTATAATATAGACTTGGGACGGACTGTAATGTTATGCCTTTTATAATTTATTTTGATGTCAGCAAAATCACTGTACCTTTGAACAGTAAAATAAAAGGTTTTATTTACCTGGGGAGGTTTTACAAGGAGCTGACGTGTGTGTGTGTCATATCTTCCAGGCCTTTTCATAGAAGGTAACGCAAGAGAAGAGTTGCAAACAGTAAAACAATTCTAAACAGATAAATAATACAGTGACTTTTTAATGTTGCATAATACAAAATTTAGAAATTAAATCAAATCACAGACCAATCGGTATCCTACCAGCAAGCCGGTAGGTGGGCTTTTTGAATAATAAACACAGCCGGGCTTCCTTCATTTTTTTTGTAACCTGGGATTTTTAGCCCTTCCTGTAAATTATCCCATGATATATCATTTTATTCCACGTAAGGAATCCAACATTTATCCCAGGCCTCTGGTCATCACAGGGCAGATCAATAAGAAGGGAGCTAGCATATTACACCCAGGGCTGAGCTGAGAATAAAAACCAACCCCATAGCATTGCTTCATAATACCAGTACTGACCTGGAGAATAGAATATGAGTAAGGTCAGCATGACAGCAGCTTGGCAAGGCAACCTTACATGCAACAATGCCACCGGACCAGTAGCTGCTCTTCAAATAACTGGCAAATGGGCAAAATAACACTGGAAAATGGGCAAAATAATACTGGCAAATAACTGGCAAATGGGCAAAATAACACTGGAAAATGGCCAAAATAACTGGCAAATTATGGGCAAAATAACTGGCAAATGAGCAAAATATGACTAGCAAATGGGCAAAATAACACTGGCAAATGGGCAAAATAACTGGCAAATGGGCAAAATAATACTGGCAAATATCTGGCAAATGGGCAAAATAACACTGGCAAATGGGCAAAATATGACTAGGAAACGGGCAAAATAACTTGCAAATTATGGGAAAAATAACTGGCAAATTATGGGCAACATAACTGGCACATTATGGGCAAAATAACACTGGCAAATGGGCAAAAACACTGGCAGGTTAATAATGGCATACTAATGGGAAAATTGTCTGTGGCATATTGGCAATCTGGCTTTGGCATATTAATGGGCAGGCTAATAGTGGCATATTAATGGGGGAAATGGCTGTGGCATTGGCAATCTGAATGTCTGGCTGTGGCATATTAATGGGCAGGCTAATTATGGCACAATGGGCAAATTGGCTGTGGCATATTAATGGGCAATTTGGCTGTGGCCAAAGTGACACCGTGGCATGTTCTGTGGGGTCAGTTCATTGGGACAAAGTGACACTGTGGTATGTTCTGGCGGGCAAATTTATACTGCAGCATGCCAAATCGTGTGGGTGCAATATGAGTACAAGCCAAGTGCTGTGGGTACTGTATAGTGCTGTGTTAAGACCTTTAGGTGCAATGTGGGTGCAGAGGGACGTAATAAAAATAAGAAATTAACAATTTTTCAATAACATTTTCATTACATATGAAAATAGTTGAATATAATATTACAAAGTTCATATAAGTATACATGCAGCTAGTTATACACATATATTTGGGGTCCACCTCAAGCTTTTGAAAAGGCTGGAAATATTTTAATTTTTTTTGTGGTCAGTAATTTTACTTTACTGAGAGGGTGGTGGATGAGAGGTTAATAGATGAAGGAGTTTAAGCATGAATGGGATAAGCATAAAGCTACCCTAGATATAAGATAAGGCCAGGGACTAATGATAGTATTACTTTACTGAGAGGGTAGTGGATGCATGGAATAGTCTTCCAGTAGAAGTGGTAGAGGTTAATACAGTGAAGGAGTTTAAGCATGTGTGGGATAGGTACAAGGCTATCCTAGATATAAGATAAGGCCAGGGACTAGTGAAAATATTACTTTACTGAGAGGGTAGTGGATGCATGGAATAGCCTTCCAGTAGAAGTGGTAGAGGTTAATACAGTGAAGGAGTTTAAGCATGCATGGGATAGGCACAGTGCTATCCTAGATATAAGATAAGGCCAGGGACTAATGAAAGTATTACATTACTGAGAGGGTAGTGGATGTATGGAATAGTCTTCCAGTAGAAGTGGTAGAGGTTAATACAGTGAAGGAGTTTAAGCATGCATGGGATAGGTATAAGGCTATCCAGATATAAGATAAGGCCAGGGACTAATGAAAGTATTACATTACTGAGAGGGTAGTGGATGCATGGAATATCCTTCCAGTAGAGGTGGTAGAGGTTAATACAGTGAAGGAGTTTAAGCATGCATGGGATAGGTATAAGGCTATCCTAGATATAAGATAAGTCCAGGGACTAATGAAAGTATTACTTTACTGAGAGGGTAGTGGATGCATGGAATAGTCTTCCAGTAGAGGTGGTAGAGGTTAATACAGTGAAGGAGTTTAAGCATGCGTGGGATAGGTATAAGGCTATCCTAGATATAAGATAAGGCCAGGGACTAATGAAAGTATTACATTACTGAGAGGGTAGTGGATGCATGGAATAGTCTTCCAGTAGAGGTGGTAGAGGTTAATACAGTGAAGGAGTTTAAGCATGCGTGGGATAGGTATAAGGCTATCCTAGATATAAGATAAGGCCAGGGACTAATGAAAGTATTACTTTACTGAGAGGGTAGTGGATGCATGGAATAGTCTTCCAGTAGAAGTGGTAGAGGTTAATACAGTGAAGGAGTTCAAGCATGCATGGGATAGGTATAAGGCTATCCTAGATATAAGATAAGGCCAGGGACTAATGAAAGTATTACTTTACTGAGAGGGTAGTGGATGTATGGAATAGTCTTCCAGTAGAAGTGGTAGAGGTTAATACAGTGAAGGAGTTTAAGCATGCGTGGGATAGGGATAAGACTATCCTAGATATAAGATAAGGCCAGGGACTAATGAAAGTATTACTTTACTGAGAGGGTAGTGGATGCATGGAATAGTCTTCCAGTAGAAGTGGTAGAGGTTAATACAGTGAAGGAGTTCAAGCATGCATGGGATAGGTATAAGGCTATCCTAGATATAAGATAAGGCCAGGGACTAATGAAAGTATTACTTTACTGAGAGGGTAGTGGATGTATGGAATAGTCTTCCAGTAGAAGTGGTAGAGGGTAATACAGTGAAGGAGTTTAAGCATGCGTGGGATAGGTATAAGGCTATCCTAGATATAAGATAAGGCCAGGGACTAATGAAAGTATTACTTTACTGAGAGGGTAGTGGATGTATGGAATAGTCTTACAGTAGAAGTGGCAGGGGTTAATACAGTGAAGGAGTTTAAGCATGCGTGGGATAGGTATAAGGCTATCCTAGATATAAGATAAGACCAGGGACTAATGAAAGTATTACATTACTGAGAGGGTAGTGGATGCATGGAATAGTTTTCCAGTAGAAGTGGTAGAGGTTAATAGAGTAAATGAGTTTAAGCATGCATGGGATAAGCACAAATTGGAACAGTTGGGAGGCATGTAAGTGGCATTTCTGGGGTGGAGTTGCATGGTGCGGTGGGGCCTGATGGTTTCTAGTTACGCCTCTGTGGCAAGCGTATCATCATGTGGCCAGTTAGTGTACTAAACTTTTACCATTTATCTCAGAGTATTAGGCAGTTCCTGTATTTTTGTTTGTATCTATATGTTCCGTTGTCCTCTTGCACCTGAGGATCTCGGCCCCCCTTTCCTATCCCCATTTTCCAACTTGGTTCCCCTTATGAAGCTCCGAGGATCACGGCTCCTCACTAGAGTTGAGCGGACACCTGGATGTAGAGGGCTGTAAAAGGAAGTAAAATGGGGGTAAGAGTAGGACAAGTGCCCTGCAAACAAATATGGATAGGGAAATAACTTAAAATAACATAAAATACATACAAATTACAAATACAGCTGAGCCATAAAATAGCACTCGATGGAATCTTTGATTTTAGCTTTGGAAGAACATAAATCTAAATCTAAAGCATGGCTGCCAGGAGGATCAACAGAATTATCCATTAGAGAGAGGGTTGGAGGGCAGGGTATTCTCCTTCAGTTTATACTAAGTGACTCATAGGTTGAGGAGGCGGTGACCGTGGCGGTGAAGGTGGAAGCGGCGCTGGAGGAGGAGGAGATAGCCAGTATTGGACTGTGCTATTTGACTCTCAGATATGAAGTGCACCGCAAGACGCAAATGTACTATTTACCACCCAAAACTATTAGAATTTTTCACAGTGCCCTGTAAGCACAGTATTTGACGGTTCTCTTTGACTCTCAGATGTAATACATGTAATGCTATTGGCTTTCTATAAACCGAAATTGAGTCCCCATTCATAAGAATTTATGAATGGGGACTCTATTTCGGTTTATAGAAAGCTAAACATCCACCAAATCGGACCCGGAGTCCCGACCGCCCGAGTGGGGGACGCCGTAAAACAACATACGGCATTATCCTAAAGCACTACATGGATTGGGCTTTTAAGGAAGAAACTAAAAGCCACTCCGATTATTCCTTTGTGCTGAGAGGAACAAAATATATTGTATATAGCTAATCTATTTACCTTGAGAAAAAAAACCTGAACAGAAGAACTTTGCTGCAGGAGGAAGAGCCGAGGGTCCCAAATTACGGTCTTCAAGACAAGCTAGGGGGAAAAGAGGAACACCAAAACTGAGATTCACACAAGAGTGAAATATTGGTTTAACAATAAATATATAAATACTAATCATATTAGTGGTTTACGGCTACTTTTGATCATTACTTATCTTTGGCGCCAAAAAAAAACAGTCCAGAAACGGATCAGCGGCCATTTTACTCTGACTAATTTGACTGATTGTATTGGCTTGAAGTAATTGAATTAATTTGTACATAGACTTAAATTAATTGTAAATATAATAAATACAAGAAGTTTAATTTTAATATCAATAAGACAGCTAATTCATTGCAATAATACATACATATAAGTGAAAAAATAAAAGATCCAGAAACGGATCAGTGGCCATTTTACTCTAACCAGTTTGACTGATTGTATTGACCTGAAGTAATTGAAGTAATTTGTATATAGATTAAAATAGATTGTAAATATAATAAATACAAGAGGATTATTTTTAATATTAATAAAATAGCTAATTAATTGCAATAATACATATATATAAGTGAAAAAAAATAAAATAATGGTCCAGAAACGGATCAGCAGCCATTTTACTCTGACTAGTTTGACTAACTGTATTAGCTTGAAGTAATTTGTATATAGATTTAAATTAATTGTGAATATAATAAATATAGGAGTTTTATTCTTACTATTAATTACTATTAATAAATCAGCTTTAATTAATTTATATATATATATATATATATATATATATATATATATATATATATATATAAGTAACTAACCAAATCAGACTCGGAGTATAAACTACCCTAGTGGCGAAAGCTGAAAATAACCTAAGACATTTCTCACAAGACTCTATACAAGTGGGCTTATTAGATAATAATTGAAGGCCGCTCTAGCTACATAATAACTCATTAGACATAATTAATTTACTTACACAAAAATACATTTTATTAAAAAACATTTAAAAAAAAAAAACCCTCGAACTGAAAGAATATTGATGCAAAACGTGTGGAACTGAAAAGCCGTAATTTAAGATCTTTAAAAGGGAGGAGAGAAAAAAAATATATAGTAACAGATCAGCGGCCATTTTATGTTAGATAACTATATTGACACAAAATAATTTGTATATAGAACTTATTAATTATTCCTATTGCTCATTAACAATTATAACTCAAAAGTGCTGAGGTGCTTATACTTTGTTATTGTTCATTACTATTATATATTAAGTCTATAATACTTTAATACAACTTAATTAAAACACATATTAGTATACTCGCAAGTTAGTTGCATTGTTAGAAATATATCCAACCAGAAAGACTCTTAATGTGTTTACAATATCTTATAACCAAAATATTGTATTAACATATTATCTAATTATAGGATTTCATGTGTCTAGACGTATAACATATATATATATAATATAATAATATTTTTAATTTGTTGCCAAATATATATGTATTGTATGTTCAAGTAATAATGATTTATTTAATCATTCATTTACATCAATTGGCTTACTTTTACTAACAAGCTGAGATATTTACAAGTGAATATATCAAATTTTATTGGAAATTGATGCTCTAGATAGTTGTATACACTTATTACACAATCCTATTTTTCTTGTGGAATACCTATATTAGTCTAACTTCATTTTTTTTATAAAAGGACAAAGGGAAAAGAGAAAAAAAATTAAAAAAATTAAAAAACTTTTATCGATCATAACTATCTTATCAAAATAATATATAGTTTGGAACTAGACATAACAGAATTAATAACTAAAGTGTGAGTCTGTTGCTCAATTTCCATTGTCCAATTTGGATTTAACATTTTTCATATTGACTGACCTGTAAATCCATTATTTTATTCTCTTGTTTTTCATCGGTTGTGATTACAAAATTGTCCTAAATTTCACAAACAAACAAAAATACATACAAGTGTCTACATTGTTTCCGGTTATGGAGAATACACAAAAAAAAAAACTTAACACCAGAAATTCTGGGAAAATTAAAGATAATCACCCACAAAAATCAAAATGAAAGGATTTCGATATAGAATCCTCATCATCATCAACACCAGAAACCAAGGATCCACAGAAAATAACATATTCTTCTCAAACTATGGCTTCGGAAACAGCTGAGGCGGTGGCAAAAATGTTGTGGCCTCTTATTGACTCAAAGTTTCAAGAATTATCATTAAAGGTTGATGCCACATTGGCTCAAATATCAGCAAACACCGCAAAACTCGGTGATCTAGAACAACAAATTAGTGATGTAGAAGACCCAGCCCTCCAAACAAGTGGAAAAGTTGAACAACATACGACATCCATTCAAACTTTACCGGAAAAAGTGGAAGACCTGGAAAATCATAGTCACCGTAAAAACTTGCGTTTTATTAATATACCAGAAACAATAAAACCATACCAACTTTCGACTATAATGAAAACTTGGCTGATTGATTCATTCCATCTACAATATTCTGATACTCACCCACTTATAATGGAAAGAATACATAGAGTAGGTCTGGAACGTAAAGATTCAAATGTTCGTCCTCGACCAATCATTGTAAAATTCCTGAATTTCCTGGATAAAGAAAAAATCTTATCAGAGTACAGAAAACTACCAGAATTATTTTTTGAATCACATAAGGTGCTGCTTTTTCAGGATTATTCTGTTCAAGTCAATGCAAAAAGATGAGAATTTACTCCACTTTGTAAACAACTTTACCAACGAAAGATACAATTTGCCTTGCAATATCCAGCAAAATTTAAAATAATTAAAGATGGTCAGTCTCACTTTTTTCTTAACCCTGATGAGGCCCAGACATTTCTGGCAATTTGCACACTCACCTCGCAACCGATGAAAAACACGAGTTATATCTCAATTTGGGATTTGTATATAAGATTATTGATACAGGTTTTTAAAATTTGTTTGTTAAATCTAATTTATATGTATTGTAAGATGTTATTCATAGTAAGTTATGGAATTTTCTACAAAAGAAATCATAAAATATGATGAAAAATTTAAAAAACACTTTTTCTAACTTTGACCTGAAATATAATTTACACAAATACAATCATTAAAAAAGACCCTGTCTAAATAGTTTCTAAATGTTCTCCCGAGTTCAGAAATATGCATGTTTCCATATTTTTTGGTATTTTTTTGCGAGTTATGGGGCAAAAAACAAAAAGTGTTGTTTGTTTTTTTCCTATATTGACCTTATGACACCAACCCAAACCCAAAATTTAACCCTAACACTAAATTTAACCCCAACTCTAATCCTTATTATATCCCTTAATATATTTTAATTTTAATTTAATTTTAACCCTATCCCTTATGCTAAAAATTTTTTAATTTTAACCCTATAGGCTAATGTAACTATATAACTAGTTTTTAGCTAATTAAATATTTATTTTTATTTTTTTAACATTGCTATGCTACTATGGGCAGTCAGGTAGCATATTCAGAGCGACGGAAGTTAATTTACTTTCACTTACGAAGCTCAGACCACCAGAGGGCATACCCATATGGCATATTGATGGCAATATGGCTCCCACGATCGCTCCATGGGGCGATCTTGGGTGCTCCAGATTGGAAATTTCGGTGCTGGCTACTGCCTCGACATTGAGGCAATAGACCAGCATCGTTAAAGCGGTTTTCGCGATCATTGATCGCGAAAACCGGTTGATTCACCGCAGGACGTGCCAGGCACAACCATTGTTGGCAGCGGAGTTTACTGGAGTTACCGTTTACTGTCGTCCATGCTGCACCGTGCCTCTTTTTGACAATGTTATGAAGTTGAGGAGCTTAGTCATTATCAGTGCAGCATCACTTTGCCAATTAAAATAAGCCACTGTCAGGTACCAATTGACATGCCACAGTCAGTTTGCCTAGTAAAATGTGCCACCGTAAAAAAAATAAAAAAAAATAAGATCCCAGCAACGAGGGCACCATGCGGGGCTCACGATACCTGGGCACCATGTCGGATTTCCTAGTCGCCATAATGGTTTGTCGAGCCCTGCATTAAATGATTATTTTGACATTAATATGCCACAGCCAATTTTCCCATTAGTATGCCTGTGTTGTTTTATTAACATGTTTAATGACATGTTTTATTACGCCACAGCTAATTTGCCCAATAATATGCCAGTATTATTTTACCCAATAATATCCCAGTATTTTTTGCCATTAATAAGCCACAACCAATTTACCCAATAATATGCCAGTATGATTTTGCCATTAATATGCCCCGGCCAATTTGCCATTTAATATGCCAGTATGATTTTGCCAATTAATATGCCAGTATTACAGTATTTAGCCATTTAATATGCCAGTATGATTTAGCCAATTAATATGCTTGTATTATTTAGCCAATTAATATGCCATTATGATTTAGCCATTCAATATGCCATTATAATTTTGCCATTCAGTATGCCAGTATTTTGCCACTCAATATGCCAGGATTTAGCCATTTAATATGCCTGGATTTAGCCACTCAATATGCCAGGATTTAGCCATTTAATATGCCAGGAATTAGCCACTCAATATAGCATGATTAAGCCATCTAAAATGCCAGGATTTAGCCATTTAATATGCCAGGATTTAGCCACTTAATATGCAAGGATTTAGCCATTCAATGTGCCAGGATTTTGCCCCTCAATTTGCCAGGATTTTGCTCCTCAATATGCCAGGATTTTGCCCATCAATATGCCAGTATTTAGCCACTCAATATGCCAGGATTTAGCCATTTAATATGCCAGGATTTAGCCACTCAATATCCCAGGATTTATCCACTCAATATGCCAGGATTTAGCCACTCAATATGCCAGGATTTAGCCATTTAATATGCCAGGATTTAGCCACTCAATATCCCAGGATTTATCCACTCAATATGCCAGGATTTAGCCACTCAATATGCCAGGATTTTGCCCCTCAATTATTCCAGGATTTAGCCACTATATGCCAGAATTTAGCCATTTAATATGCCAGGATTTTGCCCCTCAACATGCCAGGATTTTGCCCCTCAATATGCCAGGATTTAGCCACTCAATATGCCAGGATTTATCCATTTAATAAGCCAGCTTGTTATATTCCCCCCTCCTCCCCCCTTCCCCAGTACTTACCTTCTGGATGCTCCGTGTAGACGATGCTCGTCTCCTCCGTGCAGTCTTCCCTCCAGCACGGAGGAGGGAAGCACAGACACCGGGTATGATGTAACGTCAAATCCGGTGTCAAGGATTTTTTTTTTTTAATAACTTTTCTTCTCCATGTGAGACAGTCATGGGCAGCGGCTGGGGTCCTTTTTTTTTTTTTTTAATCGGGGGGGGGGGGGGGCTTGCCCCCCCTTTCAGACGCCCATGACTGTAGGGTCTACTCAATAAATAGGGAATTGCAGGGAATTTCAAACTTTAGGTAGCCAAGGTAGCCGAATTGGAAAAATTCTCCAATGAAAGGGAAATTTTTTCCATCGCAGCTACTTTGGCCAATAATAGAATAGCTAAACTTTATTTTAACCCCTGTTTCCTTAAAGCGTTACACACAGCCAATCAGCGTGGGGACTCACCCTGCTCGTCTGATCGGGGCTCTGAATATGGCGAGGTTTTCTATCTGTGCTAGAGCCCCATGCCGGTCAGAGAGTAAGCTGGAATGTACCTGCCACAGAAGTACCTGCCACATTATCCTCACACTAGGGACAACTACACTTTCCCTTGTGTTTCTATATTAATTTCACTTGTATCTTATTTCATAGTTGCCAACATCGGCCATGTTTCCAGGGAGACATGTGTGTTCCACATGCTGCAGAAAGAGCATGCAAAGTGCAGCCCGGCAGTATGTAGGATGGATATACACACACAGACACAATCCAATTAATGAATCATAGTAGGTTATCGTATTTGCTCGATTATAAGATGACCCTGATTAAAAGACGACCCCCCAAACTTTGGATATTCCTATAGGGAAAAAACTAAAAGCGTGAATTCACATGTAAAGTGCTTTTTAATAAAAAAAAATATGATATAAAAAAATGCATTTCTTGTTTTGATTTCCTTTTATGTTCCAATGCTGCCTCTCTTTCCCCTCCCCCCAGGGTTGTCTCTCCCCCCCATCCTTAGTGTTGTCTGTCTCTCCCCCAGCGTTATCTCTCTCCCCCACCTTTTGTGTCTCTCTCCCTTCCTTTGTGTGTCTCTCTCTCCCCCTCCCTTTGTCTCCCTCCCCTTGTTTCTGTCTCTTCCCCCTCCCTCCCCTTGTCTCTGTCTCTTTCCCCCCCTCCCTCCCCTTGTCTCTGTCTCTTTCCCCCCGGAAGGACCCGGCTTCATCATAGAAGTCCCGGCGGTCGAGCCGGGCGGCAGGGGAGGTTGTCTACGCGCATTGTGCAGACATCCCCTGGCTGCGTGAGATGGGGATCCAGGTCCCCTGCAGCTCTGTGGGGAACTGGATCCCAGTCTTATAGTCTGACCTAGATTTGAGGTCAGATTATAAGACGCTCTTTTTCAGAGCATTTGATCTGAAAAAAACCTTGTCTTATATTCGAGCAAATACGGTATATTAGATCTCCACCCTGATTAATTAATTGGATAGTGTCTGTGCTTATGTCCATCCTACATACTGCCGGGCTGCATGTTGCATGCTCTTTCTGCAGCATATGAAACAAATATGTGTCCCTGGAAACATGGCCGATGTTGGCAACTATGTTATATTACAGCCCTGTATATTACTAATTTCAGTCTTGGACAATCGGTGACAATCTCAGTGAGTAAGACGGGACACTTTGTTTTACAATAGTGTTTTACAGACTCATAAACCCATTAAAAACTGTATTTGATTGTTTATTAACCTAAAGGCTGTAATTATACAGAGACAGCATTCTAATAACTGGCAGACCCCAGTATACCAGCCCTGCATCATTCCCACCCTGTCTAGGAGGGGCAGTTCCTATGTTTGTCCCAAATCACTCTGCCCCACCTTCTACTTCTGGTGTCTTTATTTTCTAGCTAATGGGGCAATGTATAGATGCTTTAATACAATAATACAAATCAGATTATCCTTCATCTCACCCAGGATTGCAAATATGTCCGCCTCCTGATGCATGCCTTGGCAGTATCCCTGGCTGAATGGAGTAATACACAGTAATAATAATAATAATAATAGTAACATGTTCTGAGTAATGGGGCAATGCATGCCTTGGCAGTATCCCTGGCTGAATGGAGTAATACACAGTAATAATAATAATAATAAGTAACATGCTCTGAGTAATGGGTCAATGCATGCCTTGGCATTATCCCTGGCTGAATGGAGTAATACACAGTAATAATAATAAGTAACAAGCCCTGAGTAATGGGTCAATGCATGCCTTGGCAGTATCCCTGGCTGAATGGAGTAATACACAGTAATAATAATAATAATAAGTAACATGCCCTGAGTAATGGGGCAATGCATGCCTTGGCAGTATCCCTGGCTGAATGGAGTAATACACAGTAATAATAATAATAAAAAGTAACATGCCCTGAGTAATGGGTCAATGCATGCCTTGGCAGTATCCCTGGCTGAATGGAGTAATACATAGTTACATGCCCTGAGTAATGGGGCAATGCATGCCTTGGCAGTATCCCTGGCTGAATGGAGTGATACATAGTTACAAGCCCTGAGTAATGGGGCAATGCATAGCTGCTTTGATACAATAATACAAATCAGACTTTCTTTCACCAAGAGTGTAAATATGTCCTGATAGAGCTATACAGACAGTCAGACAGTCCAAATAAGATGCTTTGTCTGTATTCTTTCATGAAATCATTTCTATTTTAAATACCTACACTCAGTTTAACATCATTTCACATTTGTCCTTAATACATTTGATAATAAAAATAAATCCCAATAATATTAATGATATCCTTTAAAATGCACTGTACAGTTACCTTATCTGCTGCAGGCATTGTGAATTATTTATTTAATCATCAAAGATTACTATTACAAAACAAAGGTAAATCCACTCCAATCTTCTCATCTCTGAATGATTGTGTTAATAGTGAGTTTCCCCTCGTGTTTGCACTATTAGTCATGGTTACTGTCCCTTTAAAACCCCGGAATGCCTTTAGAATGTGGCCAGCGAGTTTGTATCGAGACCGAGGGTGAAACCAGAGAGGGGCGGGGCTTAGTCCCCTAACAAGGGACAGGTAGAGACTGGAAGAAGGTGAGCTCTCCCATTGGCTGCTGCATGTCACCTTCCCAGCAGGGCAGGGGATGGGTGGGGTAGGGGTAGGTCAGTTTAATCCTGTTTTACTCAATGCTTGGATTTCCCACAGTAACTTACACCAGTGACTTTCTGATTTGGGGACTTTTACCTGAAGGATCAGGTGCTGGGATCATCCAGTCTGGGATCATGGGGGAGCAGAGGAGAGGATTCCTTGTGTTCTGTATTCTGTGTGCAGG